>VDFB02070695.1:0-81900 GCA_007258455.2 Sequoia sempervirens | reverse complement strand
AGTTACCAGTGTTTAAGGCCCTAAAATAGGTCTAGACTAAGGTACCCAACACCCATATCCAACCTATTTTGAACCCAATTTAAATATTTTTTTGTCAACATTTTAACATTTAAAAATCCATAGTCATTTCTCGGTTGTCAATAATTAATTATTAGGAAATTGAAGAATTTCATATAAATACAAGTATTTTTCATCATTTGAAAGCCTAGAAATTTTGAGAAGCAATCCTAAGAACAACTAAGGTAGTTGAGAACATAATCGAGTGCCCTAAGAAAATTTAGGAGCATTATTTTAGTCAAACAATATGTTAGCAATACATCATGTTTCTATATGAGTTTCTTTAAGTTTCATGTCTATTTATTTTGTCAATAGTAACACTTTCAAGGCATCAAATAAGGAATCAAATTCTCCTTGAAGGTGATGAGTACAATGATTTCAGTCCATCAAGGAATATAGTCTAGGTGGTATGGTATAGCAATTGTCAATTTACCACTTTTTTATCATTTAGCTTCTACTTGATTGGGGGTAAGCTCTATTTTACATCACCATAGAATTTGTGGAGGTAGAAATAACAAAATAGGGTTTTGACTTAGGGAAGCACATATATAGTGTAGCCCTTTTCCCCTCTTTCATATGTGTAGGTTCTAGATTTGAATTAGTATTTAAGAGGATTAAAGACCTAGTTTTTCATTCAAGCATTCAAGCCCTACAAGTCAACAAATCAGGGAAAGTGGATTTTATTAGTGAAAAATGAAGTTTCAACACTAAGTCCAAAGGAAGATTTCTTACAACCAAAGAGCAACAAGAGGCCAAAATTTGATTATGAGTATTTTCTTTTCAAGTCTATGGAACCCAACAGCACTATGCAACCATTTCAAGATTGGATTTATATGCCAATTTCCTTTGTGTCTATGATCCACTCTTCTAAAATCTATTTTTGGTTTTCAATTTTGTATTTTCTATAAATCATATCAATCTACTACATTCTCATAATTAATCTAGGTGATTATTTTCATTATCAAATAAAAAATAATAATCTTTATCAACACACACACACACACACATCAAAGCACTAAAACCATGACCCACAATCTAGGCTCTTCCATTGAGGTTAGTATCCATGTGGGTGTTTGAGATGAATTTTAGTCCTTTCCT
This sequence comes from Sequoia sempervirens, assembly GCA_007258455.2. NCBI lineage: Eukaryota > Viridiplantae > Streptophyta > Pinopsida > Cupressales > Cupressaceae > Sequoia > Sequoia sempervirens. The sequence continues at coordinate 80,745 of VDFB02070695.1, read as the reverse complement.
TTGTGATATTGGAAGAATTATGATTTAGACCCTAGATCTATTCCCCACATCATAATAACCTCATAACCTTATGTCCTTATTCACGATAGTGACAAGTAATATCTCTTGTTTAAATTTATTATAATTTAATTTATTGATAGTTACATGGATTGACTTATTCATTCTTTTACATAGATTACTTAAAAGGGTACGTTAAATAAAAATTCACCTGAATCAAACTCTATTAATTTTCATTGATGTTTATTGTAATTTTTTGAGGGTTATATATTATCAAGGGTCATGCATGTCATTTTATGTAGCTATTTCTTGAATGTTTTTATAAGAACACTCATTTCCTCGAGCATGGAAAGAATGCTAGATAAATTTAGAATTTTCTCTATGCCACTTAACCTAAATAAGAAATCAATACCCTTATCTACTATGAGGCATTATTTATTCATTACTTCAATCAAGGATTGATGTTCCAAAAAAATAATTTTACTATCCCATGAAAGGAGATTCATCTAATATCAACATGTTTAATAATATTATTTCTTATATTATTCCATTAGAAATATATTAAAACATTAGAAACCATTTCAAACTTTGACAAAAGTATGAATGGATCTCAAAAACTAGATCTTAATTTATTTATATTCTAAAAAAATTACCCATATAATTTTATATATTAAATTCATTCCATGAGTCGCGTAGTGAACAAAAATAGTGTATTATAAATAAGATATTTATATATTTATAAAAATCCATTCCTATGACCTTGCATTACTAAATCTTTATATGCCCTTACATTTTAGCATTTGTGTAGTCATCAATACCTCTAATTTATTTCAAATGTCACTTAACTAGTTCATATAGATTAAGTGATATGGCATTCTTCTTCATTTTATGAATATAGAGTAGATGAGGTTGGAAAACATGTATTCTTTATAATTGAAACAATGAAAAAAAAGGGTAGGGGTTTCAAACACATAGGGTTTTATACTAAATTTGGAATGTTTCACCAAACTTAATATAAATAGAAAGGAAAAATGGGGTGAATGAACACACCTATTCTTACATATTTCATTTAGGAAATGAGATCCCTCAAGTTAAAATCCACTTTTAACCATTAGGTGAGTGAATTCTTTGAGGAATCTTGCAATTTACTTTATGTGTTCATGTGGATGGGGGTAAAGATCAAACAACACTTTTGGGAGATGAAAATAAAATAGAAAATCAACTCAAAACTGAAATGTAAGGCTAGATAGAGTAGATTAAACATAGAGCTAACAAACACAATTTATTTCATGTAAATTATATGAGTTGAGGATGCTTAAAACTTATCTAAAAAATAGTTGCAAAGTGTCCTGAGATAACTTTTTGATAGAAATGATTGAATAAGGGTTTTGGGAGAAAGATTTTAAATATCAAATGCACTCATTCATGACATGTAAATATTGGATCTGATAGATGAAACAAAATACTAATAGAAACAGTTTATTTCATGTAGATTGAATAAAGGGAAAATGTTGTGCACCTATTACAAAATGGTATTTTCAAAGTAAGGACTCATTTTCCTATTGGAAAATGGGTTCCTTTAAGGGTTTTCAAAATTGTTTTATGGGTCTTTTGCTCCTATGTTTGCACTTCAAAATCCTCTAGGTTTCACAGTCAGACAGTCAAAAATAAATTTGGGATTTGGTTTCACATGAGATGAGAACAAAGGTGAGAAAAAATGCAACTTTGCAATTTTGCACTTTTGAGATCTTCAAATTTCCTTCAAGTTGTAAATTTGCAACACACGAAGAGGGGGAAATTTTCTTTTTTTGGTGAATGGGGGTTTTCCTTGGTCAAACTAAATTTTAATAATTAAACATTGAAATAAAATAAAATAACATGAAAGAGGGAATGAAGAATGAAGGATACAATGTTGCAATTCAACAAACCCTTGACTAACATTTTAGAAATATGAAATTTTGATGTTCATATTGGATGAGATGGCTTCAATGGATGTAGATCTTGATTCTTGAATCTTTCTTTGAACACTTGAACTTGATCTTGAAGCCTACATCACAATGTTACCTCCAAAAGCATGCATGATGCAAAAAAATTTGACATGACGCTTGAGAACTTGAATTATCACAACAAATGATGAAGAAATCTACTCTTGAATTCTCTTGAAAATAATCTTTTCTCACATGAAAGTTTCCCTCTTGCTAGATTTTTTCTTAGACTTCATTTGATTAAAATAAATTTGTATTTATAGAAATTTATCCTTAATTTTCCAAAATTAAAACATCACAAGCTAACATTTGAAATTTGAATTTAGGATCATAAAAATACTTCCAAAACATCTTTTAAAAATGGTTTCAAGGTCTTAGGGAGGACCCATTCTCCCATGGGTGAATGGGTCCTAGGGCCTAATTCTTGGAACACACATTGCTCAATGTAAGTTATTATGTATTGGTATTAATTAATGTTAGGTTTTCCCTTTGGAAAATGCAATTAAATGGGCTTGTAAATGAATAAAAGGATTTATTGAGGCATAATTAAGGTCAATTAATTAAGGTATCCCTAGAAATAAGTGTGAAAGTGTAAATAAATACATTTTACAACACTAAATTAAGGCATTATTAAGTCTATTTTAGCTAGGAGGGCCCAAAAAAGTGAGAAAATGTAAACGGATACTTTCTTCTACACTACAATAATATACACATGCATACATATGTAATAAATATTATCTACAATTGTAACTTCATTTAAAAATAATGTAACTAAAGTTGGTTATTTTATTTTTTCTTTTAAATCCTATTATTACACCCTAGAAAAATATATTGTCCATTCTAATGCATTATTGATTGACCAAAGTTTGTTAGGAAATCTCAAAATCCTTATAAAAGTTAATAAACTATTATACTATAGGTATTTTAGTATAGCATACCCTCTAGTCAAAATGTGAAAAGTAACATAATTAAATTGTTTTTTTTCTTCATTTGTTATTCTCACATCACTTTTGCAAATTAAGATTCAAAATTATACCTCCACATGTAGCAACATTTTATTTTTTAATATATTAATAAAATATAAGGAATGATTAACATGAAGGAATTGTTCCTGTATTTTCCATCTTATCATTGATTTTTTATTTTAATCTATTATTTTCTCCATAAACATTATCAACATTTTTTAGATAATGTTAATTTTAGTGACAACTTTTTTCCCTATGATATTTCTAATTATATATACTGCAACTATATTTGATGGTAGTTTCATCTTTGTTTTTATTATCCAATATTTTAATGAATAATTATTTTGACACCCAATGAATCTAAAAATTTCATAATAGATCGCATTCATGGCCCATATTTTATTTTTCTCATTCATCCAAGATCTTTAATTTTTTCATCACTCATTGAGGTGGGTTGATTAATATTATTATTCTTCTTGTCTTAGGACTCCTATTTAAATCATGTTTAGAATTTTAATGTAACTCCTCACAATATTCATGTAATATATTCCCTTGTTTGTTAATAAATGTTAGAAAAACTAAGGCTACAGGTTGATTAGATAAACCATAAACATTGCTAAAGTACAAAATCATGTTTCTTCATTTTGATTAGTACCATTTATTACTTTGAAAAAATTATCTCTAGCTTGACATATCTCATGAAGTGGAAATTAAAAAATATATCTTTGATTTTGAGGTCATGTCTCATCATTAAAGACTAGACACTAGCAATAGTCAATATCATCTATGTTATGTAACACTCAAACTAATTAGGTGAAATCAACATTGAAACAAATGACTTAAACAATATACTTGAATCCTAAATGCCTCAATACTCAATATCATATATAAAAATGATATAAACCATTTTTTTGTGAACAAGAAGTATCTTATTTAAAAAGAAATAAATAAAATATCACTTTATTTTTACTAACTTACAAATGGCTATATTTGCATATGCTTGCTACAAATAGAATTTGAGGTAGCATGCAAGGATTGAACATAAAAAAACAAAAGAAATTAGTCCAAAAAACTTGTTCAAAAGATTTAAGATTCAATAATTAATTTAATACAGATTGATCTAGAAAAATATTTTTTGTAAATATTAATTCAAAATTTTTATTGTATTTATATGTACATAATTGGTGAATGCAAAATAATGGAGTAAAAATTTAGAAAATTTTGAATGATTGTAAAATGATCCACATAAATCTTGGGTGATTTGAATAATGATTCAAAATAACTTTTGTGACTTTTAAGACAATTACAGTTCTATGCTTAGAATGATGTTATAATGTGGTCCTAATAAATAGTGAAATTTTTAATATTATTGATGAATATATTGGTAAGCTAAAACATGCGTTCAATATTTTAGATGATTTCTCATTGTAAATGCATTGTTTACAATGGTGAAAATATTATTTATTAATGTCTCATAAATAAATTGTAATTAACAATCGTGAAAATATTACTTATAAATATTTCATAAATAAATTTAAGATTATTTAATATATATTTGATTGATAAATAAAAAATATGCATGATTTGATCAATAATTATCATAATATTCAGCAAAATTGAAATGGTTGATATGAAATATTTAACGACCGAAAAAAATCAGTATTAAAAAATATTGACAAGCTTACAAAATACATCTTTAACCACAACCCAATTATAATTTTATATGAAATTATAAAAATGAATGAAGCTTTGTATGTTGTTAAAAGATAGGAGCGTCCAAAATAGGAGATTTTTTTTTTATATACATGTAACATGGTGAGAAGGCAATAGTATTAAGACTTATTGACTAAAAGCACGAACATTGTAACTTAAATTCATATATTTTATAGATACATTTATAATCGAGCATAATGGATGCTTATGTATGGATTCATGGTGATTATCTTGCAATAAATTTGGTGATGTTCGATTCTCTTTTTTAAGTTTACAACAAAGACATTTCATATATTTCAAATCGGGGGCACCATCACTACTGAACTGTCTACAGCTGCCCACCATTGAGCTTGAATTATTAATCCATTGTACTCTGTGCTTTTTGGTCTCACCAAACCCGAAAAAGGACACTGCCAGGAAAAAGCTCGACAATGGAATATTTTTTGGTCCCACGTAATCTGGGACTTTTGATAAATCGTAAAATAATCCTCAAAGGATTATACAGAGAGAGAACATAGGCCATACAAATGAATGAACAAAAAGATGTGTAGAAGAAGGGTTTAGATTCTCATACGAAAACAAGAGATTAAATCCTCATATTATTATTGACCCGAATTTGATACATTGAGTAGATATGATCTTCATCAGCTATAGAATCTACATATCTGTGTCCAACGTCTCTCAGAAATCTATCTCATACACTACATTCAATAAGCCTTCGTAATTACAATTTTAGATAGTAACCTACTTTATACGGTGTTGATCAACTAGCCTGACTATTATTGTAACTTTTGATGTGCTGCTTAAGTCAGATGGTACAGAAAGCGCAAGAGATGACTCAGATTGTTTATCCTTGTGCAGCCTGTAAGATTCAACGAAGAAAATGTGGATATAACTGGGTGCTTGCTCCCTATTTCCCACCAAACGATCCTCACAAGTTTTTAGTAATACACAAATTATATGGGACAAGCAACAGTCAAATTCCTTAAGGTATAGAACGCCTTTCAGAACTATCACGTCATCATCATGGGTAACACCTAATGTACTTCCTCCTCCACCGCCATTAGAAAACCCAGTTGGCCGAGACATTAGATTAGCCTGTGCATTGAGGAGCTGTGCTTGTGTGATTGCCAGTTGTGATTGCAGGTATAATACTTGCTTCTGCAATCGACAAACTGCACCAGCGCGGCAATAGATTGGATCTTGCACTCTCGCACTTGCTTCATGTACCATGCTGCTTACAGCCTATGCTCTCTTCTCAGCCGGAATATCCTGCAACTACAAAACAACATAGAAAAGGCCAACGGTTTCAGCTGTATTTGCTAGAAAAGGAAAAATATTAATGGTGGTCTATTAACAAAATCTTTAAAAAACATTTGTTCTGAAATACCTTAAGGATTATGGCTATATTGTTGCTTGTCCCAAATAATGTGTGTAATACTAAAAGCTTGTGAGGATCGTCTGGTGGGAAATTGGGAGCGAGCACGTATTTATATCCACATTTTCTTCGTTAAATCTTACAGGCTGCACAGTGATAAGCAATCTGAGACATCTCTCCCGCTTTCTGTTCCATCTGAATTAAACAACAGAACAAGAGACTATATAAATTTTACGAGTAAAGCCAGCAGATCAGAATCATATAAAATAACTTTTTATCTAAAATTGTAATTCGGAAGTCTTTAATAGATGCTGAGAATTAGACGGATTGTACATTTAATGGTGGTAAAGCGGATTTTGTTAACGTTTTTCTCGATGCCATGTGATGCCAAAAGACGAGGCATCAGAATCCTAAGTTGGTTGGGTGTGATAATCCTAAATAAACGAATACTAATAGTGAATTCGAGTCGATAATCACAAGATAAATTAATTTCTTCATTTTCCTTTACAGTTGGCAAGATTGAGAGAATAAATGGTGGGAAATGGACGGTCAATGTGTCGTGCAATTTGTCGGCGTGAATAGGCATAATAAATTTGTTATTTTCCATTAATGATGGAGATATCTCGTGAATATGGATACATCGAATTTAGAAACATCAAGTCAAGTTATATTTATTTCCCATGGATGACTTTTTTCATTCTTTGCCTCTCTAAATGATATTAAACATATTTTTAATTTATTTTATTAAATAAAATAGTTGTGTATTTTTTTATTTTTTTTGTTGTGTTAGAGGTATCCCATGATCCAACCTAACGGTCCAACCAACCTTGCCTTGGTCTTACTTTTTGCCAAGTTGGAGTCTAAGAGGGGTGAGTTGATGCGAGAATAATGGGGATGCTTGCAATCACCAAAATTGTTTTGTATTTTATTTTTATTTATGGTGGAAGTAGTTAAGGTTAAGTGTTAAACATATTACATATTAAGAAAAAAATATATAATAATTGTCACATTTAAAAGATTTAGTAGAAAATGAATATATTAAGTGTAATGTGGGAATTAGTTTATATAATTGTATCATGATAAGTCAACATAAAGAATAGTATGAATAATTGATTTTAATGTGTTCAAATAATTGTTAGTGATGTTGATAGATTAGAACAAAATAAATGTTTCAAAAATATTGACAATAGTTTGAATAAATTACCATTTTATTTATTACCATATATTATGTTCATATAATTGATAGTAAAATATGAACATATGTTTTATTTCTTCAAATCTACTTGGTTTGGTTCATGAATGGTTAGGACTGATTGAGAATTGGGGTTTGGATTTAAAATGTAGTTATATGACAAGTGTCACATGAGGGATAGGCGCTAGGTTTAGGATTTGATTAGGGAAACAGTAGGGCATATCCTAATGTGAATGATTGCAATTTGGAGATATAGTATGAATTGGATGGATGAAATGCAAAGTTAGTTTGACTTTTATGACAAGTTTTTAGTTCAATGAATCTAGATAAGGTGCTAGTTAGCCATGTGACTCTTAATAATTAATTTAATAATAATAAAATTATTTAATTAACTATTAGAGAAGGGTGTTAAAACTTTTTAGATGATTTGGATGAAAGAAGGATTGGATAAATGGATTTTCTTGAAAAGATAGGAAGGCTAGATTAGGATGAATTTTTTCCTTGCTTAACTAGGAGGTAGATATGAAAGCATAGAACCAAAAAAAGTGACTTTTGAAAAATATTTAGAATATAGGTATGCACTAGTTTAGTACAAGAAGACACATCAATCACTTGCACTAGCCTAGAATTATTCAAGTGTGATTATTAACCTAATATGGACCCACCAATAAAAAGTTAGTATCTCAATATTAGTGCAAGAAACTTATCTTTCAAGAGTTACTAGATATGAACCTAGTGGAACAAGAGCTCACCTTTTCACTTTATTTGGAGGATTTTAACACCTTTCCCAAAGAGTTTCTACTAATAATCAGGGAGATACATAGTGATTAATTTTAATAATGATAATATACTTTGCACCACACTAAGCAACAATTGAAAGGTATTATTTTAGGATGAACAAGGTAGTGTTAGGTAGGTGACATTATAATTGATATCCTAAGTTGATTTATATGTTTTCATATTCTTTGGAAAGTGTTCTTGATGACATGAGGGGGAAAATCTTTATTATTTATTTTCCTACATTAAAAAATTGTAATTGCATTCAAAAAAGGTGGACCTACTATGGTGATGGTTATGGAGAATCTTGGGAGAATATTCCTTTTAGGCATCCAACTTCTCGATGGGGACCACTTTGTAATGCATGTCCTTACATGTTATTTGCATTCTTCTCGATGGGGACCACTTTGTAATGCATGTCCTTACATGTTATTTGCATTCTTTTCATGGTGGGGAGCCCAAGTTTGCATGTTGTTTTGGGTTACCATTTAGTATTCTCTTCCACAAAATTCTATATATTGGAGCATTGAGATGGAGGTTTTAGTAAGATTTTTTTTGTAGTCGGTCAGAGTAATGAAGTGCTATTGGAATTCAGTGAAGATTATTGTATTGTGTATCTCATTTGAAGATTAATAAAAACATTAGATCTCTTTGGGTGTGGAATTTTTTCCTACAAGTGTTTCTCCATGTATATTTTGTGTCACTTGTTTACCTTAACTTATGATATTGTTTTTTTCTTTCATGTTTGGAATTGTTAATCATATAATCACTCTATGGTAATCTTGGATACATAATTTCAGATTCACAAACACATTATTATGTTTTATTGTTGCAAGTTTTTCCTTGAATTTCTAACATTTGGTAGCAGAGTCAATGGTTCTATTAAGGGAGGGATGCCTTTATTTTAAGTGTTGAAGGTTTTTTGGTTGCAATGGGAGCTTGTGCACTGTGATTTTTGTAGATTTATGAAGAAGATTGAAAACCATGGATTCTACCTCTAATTTAGATATTGGGAAATTCAATGGCACTCATTAATTAGATATGGAAGTTGAAAAATGGGGGATCTCCTTGAAGAGAGATATAAATGGTTGGTAGTTTCAAGTGAAAAGAAGCTAGAATCAACATCTAATAAAGATTGGCAAAAAATGGAAAAGAAGGCATGGGGAATCATTTGGTTGTGTTTTGCAAATTTTTCCTCCTGAATATTTTAGAAGAATCCACTACATTCAAGTTACAATGGAGGATAGGTAAAATTTATCAAGATAAAAAGTCTAACAAATAATTTATATATCAAAAGATATTTTTGTTTTTTGAAAATGAAGGATGGTGATTACGTTGTAGAATATTTATTTATTTATACTTTCAACATGATTGCAAGTTAGCGTTCATCTATAGATATTTTGATTAGATTAAGAATGGAAGGGCCAATACCCATTACATAACAACTATAGAGGGAAACGAAGGGCTCACGAGGAGTGAGACACCCAACTAAAATTAAAACAAAAAAAAAAATTGAAAACATTCTAACCAACAAAGGAAACAAAGAAAAAAAATAGAATAGAGACCAACACAACACCACTAGACACCTACAAGTCCTCGAACAAATTGATACCATTGATATTATTCCATTCCTAAGAAATGAATTAGACCTTCTCTTTAAAATTTAGGGGGCCTTTTTAACTGGCTAAAGTATTCGTCATTACGTCCTAGGTCAAAGTTTCAACCATTTTACCTTTCTCCTTCTATGTGTGACTATCATCCATATCATCATCCACCCTTTTACCTTGGTTCTTCCTTAATTCTTGCTGAGATATTTGAATGGTGAGGGTAGTGTTCTTTGCGGTCTCTTTGTTGTAGTTAGTGATAACCCTGAGGCATTGAGTGGTTTTCTCTTCATTGTTATCAAGGGCCTCAATCTCTATTTGCAAATTCCTTTTCTCATCCATTGTACCAACAATGGCTCTCAACTCTTTCAACCCCTTCTCCCAATTGGCCCACTTCTCAAAAGACTTGGCAATAGAGGTAACCGGATCCAAATGTACTTTGTCCACCACCTTACCTAGCCACAAGACCTGTTGCTACAAAAATTTATTTTCTAGCATTTGTATTCTCTCTTTGGCCCTAACTAGTTGACCCAAAAACCACTTCACAATATCATTTTGGACATTAATCATCTAAAATATTTCATTAACTTTTTTTGCAAAGGGGGTCACTAGAAGCGCTAAAGTTGAAACTCACCTTAGGTTTGACAAATGTCCCATCCAAATTAATGTAGAGATTCGGGAATTTTTTGAAGGTGAGGGTTTAAAACTAGGGGAGTGGTAGGAACATTAGAGACCTCTACACAGGTAGGGGATTTCACAGGAGAGTTGGCAGGGGTGGAGTTCCATGACTCATCTTCATCCAAGTTGTATGATTCATCTGAACTGGAAGTAACAGGCATGGGTTCTAACAAGGGAATGTAATTGATGGGGTAAGGGGTTGAATCCTCAATAGTAGGGGATTTACCATAGGCCTAGGAGCTATGTCGAATGGTAGGGGGTTTCATCAAGGATAATGGAGGGGTTGAGGTTTGTGGGGGGATTGGTGCTAGGGTCATGAATAATGAAAGTATTATTTTTAACAATGGCAGGGGAGGGTAAAATAGTGGCATGGCACTTGTAGAGATGATAAATAAGACACTAGTGAATGGGTACATTCTTGTTTTTTCCCTAAACATTTTTGATAGTTTGATCAAGTGAGGATAAAAGAAAAAAGGAAAAATCCATTTTAACATTATACCAGGGGTGATTAAGCATTGGGAAAAAATGAGCATGAAAGCAACAAAACCTTCCATAGAGCATAGCATACCACATGATGACCTCAACAAATTTTCTCCAAATTTCAAGTAGGTCCACATGATTAAATCCATTATGGATTTTATTCACCTTGTCACCATCTTTCAAGAAGTGTTAAATATCCTTCTAATAGTGGCATTTTGATTTACGATGGATTCGCACTCCCTCTAAAGATAGCCCCATCACCTCTACAATTAACTTAGTCATCATCGTGAATGAGGTCTCACCAGTAGTGATAGTGCCAATTTCCCAGGAGGTAGCAAATTCCACCAAAATCTTGGGGTCATGCCCCTGCATTCCTTCCACAAATAAGGCCAACTTTCCCTATTGCAGAATCATCCAAGCTTCCTTGTATTGTTTCCATACCTTGTAGCTAGTAGGCTCTCCTTGAACCAAATCACCTCGCATCGCAGAAAACAAAAACTTCAAAAAAGGGCCACAGAGACTGTAGAAATTCCTAGATAAAAAATAGAGTTGTTAGTTAAATTGTTTATGAAAAGGAATCCTAAAAGGGTTAATTTGGCATAAATGAAAAGTGTTGCAAATATCAACAAGAACTAACATCGTATCCAACTCAATCTCTAATTTGTAGTACTTTATGATGAGGAAGCAAACCTAAGACACAGAAATACACTCACAAAAGAGAGAATAATATTTTATTCAAAAATATGGAACTTCTTACATGCAAAGGATCTCAAATCCCCAAGCTCTGTATTACATGCAAATTACAGAATTACATAAAATTACCTAGATCCCCCCTTTCGCAGCATGCGAACTTCTTTCCCCCAAAAAGGTCCTCAAAAATCAGAACAAGCCCATAAATAGACCCATTTCAGTTTGGAACCAAAAACAACCTTCGAGATAAGATTTTTTTGGCGGTTTGGCGCCAAACTTACAATTTGAAATTCAAGTTTAAATTCACTGTTGAAAATTAGCACATTTCTAAAATATGCACCAACTTCCTGCAGCCATAACTTTTAATCCGACCGTTGGATCTTCAATGATAATACCTTTTCGGAAAGTTCTCGAAAAGACGATATTGTGCTTAATAGGCCTTTGGAAAACTACTTTGGTGTTTTCGCAAATTTTTAGGCCCATCCGGGATCGTTTAGTGCCTCAAACTGAGCTCGAAATGTTTTTTAGGGCAAAAAGCAGAAACTGGAACTTGAATAACTTTCAAGTCGTGAATGATCTTGACCTGATTCTTTCACTAGACTGTGTATTTTTCCATCCTGAACCTTCCCATAAATTTTTGTCTTCCCACGACTTCAAATTCAAACCTACTAAAAATAGCATTTGAGCAGAAAAAGCAGAAAAGCAGTTCTGAAAGTTGGAAACTCTTAATCGATGAAAAGGGTATCTAGAAATGCAAAAACATATACAAAAAGAAAACAACATGAACAAAAATGGAAATCATCTTTTTGGGTGATGCAAGATTGCCCTCACACCACTGGATGCTCCTGCATCACTTTAGCATCATGGTAAATTAAATATTGAAAATGATGAGGGATATTGAGGATATTATCCCATATTACCAAATTTAGTGTGAAGGCACAAAGATTTTCCAACGTTTCGACAACTTTATTGTCATTTCGAAACACATGAATAGTACTACAATTTCCAATATTAAGCATAATATTGTGATCCAAAGACATGAGGTCCTAGAGGGTCTAGCAAGGAGAGGACTTCCTCGTTAGCATGAGAATCATTTTTCAAGAATCACCCTTAATGATTAAGTTGGACAACCCAACTTGCATGAAAATTTGAATGTCATGGAAAGCCACCACCACCTTAGTGAAGCTGGATGATTGCACCCCCAAGTTGATTGCATAAGCTAATATTATATTTTATTTGTGATCTCGAATAACCCCACCCCTACCTACTTGGCTAGGGTTAGGTTTGGTAGATCCATCAAAGTTAAGCTTCATCTAAGCAGGGTTGTGGGGGGACTAGGGAGTATTACTCTTGTCCAAAGGAATGAGAGAGTTGAGTGAATTGAGCACCTCAGATAGGTTCCAGGTTGCCACAATAGAGACTTCTAGATTGTTAACATTTATTTTAGGCTTATAGAATGTGACTAAAATAATTTTCACAATCTAACATATGATCTTATGGCCACCACCAACTAGGGGAATTTTTTCACAATCTATAGATGTTAAGATAGAAGAAGATAAATGCATTTTGTTTCCTTTTTCATTACTTGAATCTTGGGGAAATCTAATTGTTTCCATAAGTGGTGGTGGTATAGAATTGAAGACTATAATTCTTTCAGAAGAGATGAGAAAATTCATGAATGTAGGCTCTCAAGATGCCTTGCATGTGTGAGTAAGGTCCAAAGAAAAAGGAGGACCTAAAAGGGATAAAAAGAGAGACAAGTCTAAAGGATTTTCTAAAATCCCCATGAAGAGTAAGGTATTGGAATTGTAGTAAGAGAGGGAAAGTGAAGGAGTGTAGAAACAAGAAAAAGAGTTTGGATGTACTTCGACATAAAATTCCTTAGAAGATGATGATTTCGATGCTTTTTTTATTTCTAATAAAACTATTAGTGATGATACTTGGCTTATTAATTCAGATTTCTCCTACCATATGAATCATTATAAGGATTTGTTTACTTCATATTCATCTTATTATGGGGGAGAATTTTTCCTTGGTGATAATAACATGAAGAATATTATTGGTAAGGGAAAGGTAAAGACGTATTTCAATGATGGAAGCGTTAACACCCTTGATCATGTTTTACATATTCTAGGACTTGTGAGAAATTTACTTTTAGTATCTAAGTTGAATGATTTTGAAATGCATGTGACATTTGAAAATTCTTGTTGTAGGTTGGTAAGAGGTTTTGTGATAGCTAAAGAATCTTAGATTGGACTTTATTTAGGCTTAGTGCTTCCACTTTTTGTAAATTTTGCAATGTAACTAGCACTAAAAACACATGTAAGTTGTGCCAACATAGATTGGGTCACATAAGTGAAAAGGGTCTTAAGACCATTTTGAATAAAATGTTGGTTAATAGTATTTTTGATTATGAAGTTGGAAAAAAATAAATTTGTGATTATTTTGTGTTTGGTAAACATACTAGGTCATCCTTTCCTAATAGGACTAATAAAGCTAAGAGATTATTAGAAAAAATTCATTCAAATGTGTTTGGAATAGTGGATAACTCTCTTGGAAAATCTTGTTATTATTTTTGGTGAATGCTTGATTGATTCATATAGTTTTGTATGATAGGATAAATATTGGAGGATTACAAATTGTGATTACAAACTATAACAGGATACAGTTGTATAAACCATCATAACCACATTAACTAATAACTAAATAAAATAATAACTATTATGCTAACATTCCCCCCTTATTACATTGTTCCTACAACTATATCCCTAACATTTTCTAATTCACCTTTTTAAGGGAACCCCCCTTAAGGCTTCCATAGCAAAACTTGTTGATTATGAAAAAATATGGATACATTTTTGAAAATATTTTTTTTTTGAAGAAAAAAATCTTGAATTAGGTGGAACTCCATGAAGCTACCTCATGACCCTTGGAAAGGTGTAGCTCTAAGATGAATTCTTGAGTTCTTCCTACCATGAACTATCGAATCACAGATTCTTGAATTATTCGACAACAATCCATATTGAGCTCTCCAAACACATCTCCATCAAGTTGTCTGATTACCCTTAGAAGGGTATAATTATCCATTATAGTCTCTTAAGCTCGATGGGAAATAATCCATATTGAGCTCTAAACCAAACCCCTTACCTGTCTCTAAAAAAAACCTTCACAATGTATGTATTCTTCAAATATGTTAGCAGCAATGGGGAAAAGAAAAAAAAGAAGCCAAAATATGCTTCTCATGCAAAGCATCGTCTCAAAGTAAAAATATGACTTGAGATTATGGGAATTCATCCATTCTTCTGTGCCACCTACCTCTAGTATTGAAGGGTCATAGTACTAATGCATAACCAAAAGAGTGGTCATCATCTAATGAATCCCCATCTTCAATGCACACAAAGTTTCCTCTATTTGATTCATCTTTTGTATCTCCTTTTGTCCTCTTTTCCTCTACTAGAAGGGCTAAAATCATATCTTATAAAATTTGGGAAGTTATTTCACTAATTGTAAAAATAACATTACTATATTTTGAAGGAAAACTATTTAACAATATTTCTTTAGTATCATCATCATCTATCAGAGCCTTGAATTCTAATAGTTTTCTATAGAGAGACCTCAAATTAATTATGTGATTTGAAAGTATGATTCGATTTTCCATTTTGAAATTAAATAATTGAAGTTTCAAAGAAAATTTTGCATTAAGTTCTTTTACTCCAAACAACTTATTCAGATCATCCCAAATTTCCACTAATGATTTATCTAAATCAACATGATGTAGTCTAGAGTCAAAAAGAGAAAGACCAATAATATCTTTGTCTTTATGATCTCTATTATTCTAATCCAATAACTTAGATGCCTTTGTAGGTGTATTTTCTTATCTACTCACTATTCCCCATAAATTCTTATTCATTAGTTGCATATGAATTTTCATTCTCCAAGTATGAAAATTGAATCTAGAATTCTTGTCTAATGAAATATCCATAATTTTGTATCCACTTCAAATGAAGAGTCTCACATTTTATATTTTCAAGAAAAATTTGAGAGTTTATCTCTCCTATTTGATGACAGTCATGGCACTACTATTCTCACTTCATATTTTTCTTCAAAGTAGGTCACTAACAATTTCTAATTATTCTTGTTTTGTCAGCTTTTGTTGTGATTAGGCATGTACCTAATTGGATTTTGTAATCATCATCTACCAAGAACTTAGAAACCCAAGAGTATATTTTAAAGTCATAATCTTCATACATATGGATTCTTCCTATAGGTTTCCATTTGGAATGGGAAGGATTCCTACATTTTAACTAGGTATATCTTCTTCCCAAGGGTAGAAACATTGTTTGTGTGCATGATATCATATTTTATCTTCAAGCATTCACTTTTTTTGGAGGATATTACACATTTTTCGAGTGACATCTTGTCTCTTTCTTTCCCTCTTATAGGTGGATCATTGATTGTATATTCATATGGATGTAGTTCTTGGGGGTATCATTGAGTCCTCCATACACCATACTTGTTTATATCTTTTATCTCTTTTGGAGATGTGTTTTGTCCCCTAGATTTTCTCCATTTCTTCATTTTTGAGAGATTGTATTGTAAATGGGTACTTAACAAGGCCTAGTTTCTGAAACCCATCCTTGTATCTTTTTATATTTACATCTTTTCATAATAATCTACTCCCTAAGTTGCACTTAAATGGTGGTGTTGTTATGAATAAGGTCTTGTACCTAGATAATTCCCATTAGGGGGACTTATTCACATGTTAAGTTTACTTAGGTCCTAGGCAACCTTCTAGAAGTCTTATTTGTCTAATTAAGATCTTATAATGTCCTATCTTTTTGAATTATTTCAAGTTAGTTGTCTTATAACATATGATTAAGACACATTCCACAATCTTATCTAATCCTATCTCACTTTTTCTTAATAAGAAAATCCTCTCATGTAGATTTCATATATTCAATCTTGTAATCTTGTATCCATAATAAAGAAAACTATTCTTTCCATATTCTCTATTGTTGAAGATATTTTGGCCTAGCATATATTCTTGGGGTGTTGGGAGTTGACCATTAACTACTCAAATATATTCATATAAATAGATTAATAAATAAATAAAATTAACCAAAATTTTTATCTACTATGAGGCATTATTCACTGATTAATACAATCAATGATGATATTCTATAAAAACTATTTTTACTGGACCATTCAAGGATCTCCATATATTATCAACATCATAAATAAGCCTATTTTCTAAATTTATCCCCTTAGTAAAATATTAAAATTCTAAAAACTATTTATAAATTTGTCAAAAGTATGAATTAATATCAAGAACTAGTTCTTCAACTTTTGATAGTATAAAAATTCTCATTTTTAAATACTAATTTAACTTATGCGACATGTAGTGAGTTAAAATCATGTTTGGAAAATAGGATATTTGTATCTTTATAGATAAACCATTCCTATGAGCTTGCAATTTTGAAGTTCTATTTTCACATATTCCCACCAACATTTTAGTAATTATTTAGTCATCCATACCTCAAATTCCAAGGTGTTAGTGATGGAGCCTAATATTGTTAACTATCCAATTTTTTTAGTGTTTTTCGTAGTTTTATTTGGAGCTCTTTTTCATTTTAGGAGAGTGAAGAGTGAGCTTTTATCATAGTAAATCTAGATTATTCATCATTAGGTCATATATTTGATGGTAAAGGTTATGTTAAAATTTTCCCTAGAAGGAAGCCCTCTTTCACAATGGAATTCCATTATGATTGTTTATTATGAAAGAAGATTATGAGAGAGTGAAAAGGAAATTGTAATAGATGTGTTGTAGGTTGTATCCCTTAATTTAAGTAGATTGAATAAAGGAAGAACTAACTATTCCTACATGGACATAGCCCATATTGGTTGAACCATGTATATTTGTATTTTTTTTTTTGTATTTTTTAAATATATATATTTTAATAGTTTAGTTACTATTTATATTTTATTTTTTATTTTTACAAAAAGTAGGTTATCAACACCAAAATATTAGGTTGATTATCATGTCAAGAAAAATACTAAAACTTATTAAAATTTTGAAAAAATCCTATATAAAATCCTATATAAAAATAATCTATTTTTTGTTCTATATAAAAATGGAAAAGAATAAATCCATGCACTAAAGCTTCGAGTTATAAATACACATAAAAAAAAAAGGAAAAGAAAAAAAAAATTGTATGTGGAGCGATGGCTCATGTAACTTATTTTTTTAACAATTAACCAATATCTAAATTATAGTGCCAATTTATAAATAACTATATTCAAATTTCTTTTTCAAAAAATAGAAACATAAAATATACTGAAAAATACACATTTTGTTAGTTTACATATTTCAAAATTCAAAACATATATGCCACTTTTTAGTGATTCAAGTTTAAAAGTTGGATCACTATTGGTTATTTACTTTGTGACACAACTTTGTACTTTTACCCCCTTACCATATTTTCTAATCATAAATATTAGAATTATATTTAATAGGAGGTTCATATTTTATTATATTCTCCATTGGTTCAATGAATGTGTACATTAACACCCAACAAATCTAATTCTTTAATGGATTCTATTCATTCCCTAGTTTTTAATTCCCCACTTCATACAAAATCATTTTTTTTTAATTGTCACTCATTGAGATGGTTTTGTTAATATTATCATTCTTACTACCTCAAGAATCCTAGAGAATGTAAAATTTATAATTTCATCTAACTCATTATAATCTTCCTTTGAGGTATTCCCTTGTTTGTTAAAAATGTTAAGAAATCCAAAGTCGAATGTTTGATCACATCGCCCATAAACATTGCCAAAGTATGAAATTATTTTTTTCTATTTTGATGTGTTATTTAATTATTATTTTAAAGAAATATTCTCTTGCTTGACATCTCTTATGAATTAATGTTACAATTTTTGGATTGCAACTTTGTGTAATTTTCCTAAAAGATGGAAAAAATTACACATAGTTACAATCCAAAAATTGTAGTATTAATTGATCATGGATTGTGGAAACCTCATGCTATTAATATCTTATGAAGTAAAAATTATAGAAAATGTGTTTATGGTCATGACCCATCATCAAAGATGAAACACTAATAGTTTTTTATATCATCTATATTATGTAATAATAAAACTATTAGGGATAACTTTAAGAACCCCCCCTCGATGATGGTGTAAAATTATGGTGAATCTTACCTAAGTGCTATAATTTTCCTCACGAATCTTTCATTTTTTTTGAAAAAATTATTAATTTTCTAGGCGAATCTATGCACATTATTAAAAAAATTGTAAAATCCTAGTGAATCTTCATGAATAATTGGTAAAAATAATAATCACAATGGTGAATTTTAGCAAATAATCACTAAAAATATTAATTACAATGGTGAATTTCTCCTTTAAAAATTTGCATAGTTGGTCAGCGCAGTTCCCCCATATTTTTTTTTTTTTTTGCAATATTGAAGTAGGGGCCCAGGGGCTGCAGCCACCAGCGGGGTCAAGGGGCAATGCCCCTCTCAACAAGCCTTTTAAAATGCACGTGTATATAGGTCCTGAAGTCAACCTGCACCCATCTGATTAAAAAGCTAATCAATGGAAATAAATAAAACCCCTATTCAATGCTAAAATATCCCTAAAATTAAAAGGTAATTTATTATTAACTTGGCAATATTGCCTCAAAATTAATGGTATGAATATAATATTACTGATGAATATAATTAATATTTTTAACTACAATATAAACTACTAGCGAATCAGTTCTAATGACACATCGCTTACATGGTGAATCAATTCGATTTATTATTGTAGAAAATAATGCATAGGAGAACTAATCGAGACAATTTTTTTTTTTTGTAAAAACCCAACAATTCAGTCTCCTTTTAGCTTGTACTATTCACCATTTCTAGAGGTCCCAATTTCAATTATTTTCCAATTGGTGAAGATTTGCCTCTAAATTTTTCCCTAAAAATTACTTAGGTGAAATGAACATTGAACCAAAGGAGTCATATAATATAGATACTTAGATCATATATGTCTTACTACTCAATATCATCTATAACAATGATCTAAATCATTCTATATGAAGGAGAAGAATTTATACCATAAAATAATAAATAACATATCACTTTTCTTTCATTGTCTTGCTAGCCTATAATTTTCTATGCTTGCTATAAATAGAATTCAAGATAGTATACAAGGATTGAACATAGAAGAAACTAAGAAAGAGGTCCAAAAGAATTATTCAAAGGATGTAAGATTCAATAATTAAGTCAATTATAAATGAGAGAAGAATAAATTGTGAAAGATTAATTCAAAGATTTTGTTTTATTTATATTTACATATTTGGTGAATATAACATGATTAAAAAATAGTGGCTTAATGATTTAGAAAATATTGCATGATTACAAAATGATCCATATAATTCTTGGGTGATTTGAATCACGATTCAAAACATATGTTGTGATTTTGAAGGAAATTATGTCCTTATGTTTAATATGGTGTTTTAATCATAGTGGTGAATTTAATACCATCAATGAATATATTGGTAAACTGAAATATGCTTTCAATATTTTAGATGATTTTCTATTATAAATGCATTGTTTACAATGGTGAAAGGTATTATTTATAAATTTCTCATAAATAAATTGGTGATAATATAATATATGTACCTGACTGATAAATAAAAATAAAAGCTCTTTCATAATATTAACCAAAATTCAATTGATCGATATAAACTATTCACAATTAATAAGATTTACTACTTAAAATATTTACTTGTAGAAGGGGATGGAAATGAATTTTTTTTTTGTATGTAGTTAAAGAACAAGAGTTAGAATCTGAAATTTTGGGAGTGTCCAAAAGAGGGCAAGTTTCTTTGCGATACATGTAACATGGTAGGATGAGAAGGCAATAGTAGTAAGACTGGTAGCCTGAAAGCATAAACATTGTATCTTATAGTCATATATTTTATAGACACATTTTTAATTGAGCTTATTGGCTACTTGTGTATGGACTCATGGTGATCATATTTCAAGAAAACTGGTGATATTCGAATCTTTATTTCCATTTACAAATAAGACATTTTATATTTTTCAATCCGTGGGCATCATCACTATTCTACAGTCGTCTACCATTGAGCTTGAACTATTCCTCCATTGTACTTTGTGCTATTTGGTTTATCGAAACTAGTAAAGGGATACTGTCGGGAAAAAGCCCGACCAGTGGAATATTTTTTGGTTCCGTGCAATCTGAAGCTTTTGATAGATTGTAAGAGAATCCTCAAAGGATTTTACATAGAGAAAGAACAAAGGCCACAGAAATGAAGAGCGAAAAAATACATAGAAGAAGAATTTAACGTCTCATACAATACGAAAAATTATTAAAAGATACACATTTTGTCAGTTTACATATTTTAAAATTTAAAACATATAGTCCAGTTTTTAGTGATTTAAGTTTAAAATTTGGATTATTATTCGTTGTTTTCTTTATAAATGTGTGACAAAGCTTTGTATTTTTACCCCCTCACTATCTTTCCTATTTATAAATATTACAACTACATTTTATAGGAGGTTCATGTTTGATTATATTCTCCATTGATTCAATGAATTTATGTACATTAACACCCAAAAAATCTAATTTTTGAATAGATTCTATTCATTTCCTATTTTTTTGTTTTCCCCCTTCATGCAAAACCTATTTTTTGCCATCACTCATTGAGATGGGTTTTTTAGTATTATCATTCTTGCTACCTTGAGAATCCTATTGAATCTCATATTTAACATTTTCATCCAACACGTTATAATCTTCCTTTGATGTATTCCCTTGTTTGTTAAAAAATCTTAAGAAATCTAAAGTTGAGGTTGATCAGATGGCCCATAAACATTGACAAAGTATGAAATTATTTTGATGTATTTTGATGTGTTAAATTTATTATTTTAAAGAAATTTTCAATTTCTTGACATCTCTTATTAAGTCAAAATTATAGAAAATATGTCTAAGGTCATGACCCATCAACAAATATGAAACACTAATGATTTTTTATATCATCTGTATTATGTAATAATAAAACTAGTTATGTGAAATGAACATTAAACCAAAGGAGTCATATATTGTAGACACTTTGATCATATATGTCTTACTACTCAATATCATCTATAACAATGATCTAAACCATTTTGTATGAAGGAGAAAAAAATATACCATAAAATAATAAATAGCATATCACTTTTCTTTTATTGGCTTGCTAATGCCTATATTACCTATGATCACTACAAATAGAATTCATGGTAGTACACAAGGACTAAGCATAAAAGAAACTAAAAAAGTGGTCCAAAAGAAATATTCAAAGGATGTAAGATTCAATAATTAAGTCAATCAAAATCGGAGAAGAATAAATTGTCTAGACCAATTCAAAGTTTTTGTTGTACTTATATTTACATATTTGGGTGAAGGATAGATTTTTGTGAATGAGATTGATAGGCTAATCTTGCACTCTTAGGATGTTTCAACTAAAAGGAGAGAGATAAACCCCACTCAAAATCTAGGTGGTTAAATCAAATTAGGAAATGTACGATCTAATTAAGGCTAAATTAGATGATCTAAATGCAACTATGTAATGTAAAATTAACTGATTATGAATGCAAAGCCTAAGAAATATGCAATGTTTGAAAACACAATGTGATATGCAAGCATGTACTAAGAGATGAACAAATGCAAAACATAAATGAAGAAGGCTAAATCAGAGTGCACCTAGGTAGTAAATGTTGAATCTAGAGTATCCTAAATGCTAAAAGAGATCAATGAAAATCACTAGTGGGACTCATTCACCACTAATGGTGAATCAGTCCTACTTTTGATGAAAACATCTGAAAACATATTTTTGAGTGTTGGGATCTGGAACTTGACAAAATCTAACTTTTCATCCTTAAGGTGGGACTCATTCGCCACTGATGGTGAATCAGTCCTCTACCAAAATTATGTGAAATCAGGGGCCAATTCTATAGCACCAGATCTGAAAATGTCTGCTTGTCAGGTTGACATAGTCAAATTTGTAGAAAACAGACTATAAGTTGTCTCCAAGCTTGAAATAGGGTTGATTTGACTTGAAACACTTTGTTGACTTCTTTTCCACCTTTCAATACCTAAATGCTTGACAAATTTGCATACACAAGTCTTCAAACATACATGCAAAAGGGGAAAAATGGTTAAGAGCTAGGTTATAGGAATTTACCTTGGTCAAATCCCACTTTGGTAATCAAACCCTTAATAAAGAAATGAATTAAAATGAACAAGGAAAGATGAATAAAAACATGCAAATGTCCTAAACTCACCACAACCTTGTTGAGATCTAAATATATGTCAATGGTTGCTCTTGATACTTGATTGATGCTTGATTAAATGATGCTAAGTGATTTGAATGCGAATTGATGATTACAAGTGAGCATGTTGGTTGGGAGATGTAAAATGAGGAGAAAAACACTTATTTATACATACTTGTGCCTTAGTAACCTGATGATACCTCATCACAGGTGGACATAAGGTAATTTTGAATAAAACCCAAAAGAAATTTTAAAATATTTTGAATTTTGAGCAAAAAGGGACTCATTCGCCACCCATGGTGAATGAATCCCACTGTGGGCTTGTAAATGGGAATCAGGAGTTAAGTTGCATTTAATTTTTTTGTCAGGTTTCCATTAAAAAACACACATAATTAAGTCTTGTGAGTGCATAAAGGGGTCAAATAAAGCATAAGAAAGTTGTAAATAGTGAAGGAAAGCCTAGAAAAGCAAGAAATCTTGTTACAAGACTTTACAACACTTCAAAATAAAACTTGATGATGAATAAAAAGGTGATTTTTAGGTGAATTGTAATGAATAGATTCTAGAAAAGTGTAGAAATGTTTTACAACACTTCATAACACCTTCACAAGATGCCATAATTTAAATTTTTAGGACCTAATGTGAATGTTCAAGTCACATTACAACATTAAATCAAAGAAAAATGGACCAAGCATCGCAAGAGAAAGGCATACAAGACCATGAAAATGCTAAGGGGTAATTTTTATACAACACATTAAGCCCCCACTTTAGTGAGAGGATGAAATTGCTTCAAACTCACACTAAAGTAGCCATGCATATCGAGAAGGAGGTCCTAATGCACTTATGTCACCAAGTTGGAATGATAATGATCAAGAGGGATGATCAATCCCCCAAGATGAAGATCACATGGAAAACTAAACATAAGAACAAAGGAACACATGCGAAAGAGAAGGAAAAAGTTGGATGAAGCTTTAATCATCTATCTAACTAGTTGTAGATTAGATCTAGGTTGTTTGTGAGAAAAAGAGATGCATACTCACTCTAGGGTGAAAAAAATCATGATGGTCAATTGAGTGAGAAAACCCAAAAGGTGAAGTACATATGCTAGTTGGTATGCACTCACAAACACATAGGTGGCTATAGGGAAAGTCGTGTCATTGAATGGGCTTCCCGCTCAACCATATCAAAGTAATACCTCCTGATAACTTTAACAAGGAAACACAAAGGAAAATGGTGGTTCATGCTTCATAAGACAAGCAAACCTTCATATGCTTAGAACTCATGAAAAAATGAAAAGGTACCATAGGCATGCAAGTTGTGTTATGAGAGGTGGTGAAAATGTAAAATGAAAAAATGTGAAATGTAAAATGTAAAAGATGTTCTTGAAGGAGTCTTGTTAAGTTCATGCAAGGTTTATCACTTAGGGAACATTGTGTCTAATGTCTCCAAGAGATGACCAATCAAAGAATATAACATTCGCAACTTAGGGGATGTAGTGCATCACATCAGGCCACCAAGAGGAATGTAATATGCTAGGATAGATCACACTTATGAAGGACATCCTATCCAATGCCATCCAAAAAGTGACAAGCGCATCATATGAATTGAAAAGGCTGCACTAAGAACCAAGAATGCAAATGAAATGATGCCAATGTATGCCCCCCACTTTAAAGAAATTGCTACTCACCGATCTGTGAGTAATTACCTTAAATTAGCAAAGGAAAGAGAATGCAAAAAGAGAACAAGACATGAGAGCCAATTGGGAAAGCCCCTATGCTAACTCATATGTTTCTGAGTAAGGTTGCTTCATGTAAATGAAAAAGAAAAGAAAACAAAAGGAAGGGGAGTTGCCCCCCAGAAAGGAACACATCAAACACATAATGGATCTATGGATTTGGGATTAATATGTTCATTTTTGCAAAGAGCTCAGAATTGTCATCATTCCCTAAAGCACATAGAACTAGAAGAATGACACAAAGAGAGTGAAAAAAAAGAAAAAAAAAATCAGTTTTGGGTCAACATGGAAGAGACATTGCGGTCTCAATGCTTTGCATTGTCACCAAAAGGAGAACATAAGAGAAAAAAGAATGAAAAGAAAAGTTAAAGCTTTTGGGTCAATATGAAGGAGACATTTCAGTCTCAATGCCTTGTGTCATCCCCAAAAGGAGAACATGAAACAAAAAGGAAAACAAACCTTTTTGGGTCAACATGGAAGAGACATAGGGCGTCTCAACGCTTTGATTCATCCATAAAAGGAAAACACAAAACAAAAGTGAAAAGGAAAAGGACCTTTTGGGTCAACATGGAAGAGACATAGGGTGTCTCAGTATTTTGCATCATCCTCAAAAGGAAAACACAAAACAAATCGAAAAGGAAAAGGACCTTTTCGGTCAACATGGAAGAGACATAGGGTGTCTCAATGCTTTGCGTCATCCCCAAAAGGAGAACACAAAAAAAAAGTGAAAAAGGAAATGTACAACATATAGGAGAGTAGAGGTACAAATAGAAGAAGTGTACGAAGAGAGAAAACATCAAATAGGGAAACACAAGAAGCACACGAAAGATAAATGCAAAAATTTTAGCAAGACGAATGCAAGTCAACCATCTAACAAGTCATCTTTCTCCCAATCATGTTCAGTATATTGCGAGGGTGGTTGACTATCCAAAGGAAGAACTGCAAGTGCCGAATTAGGAGATGTGCCAAGGTCTTCACTTGGTGGAGAAGATTTATTGTTTAAGCTCATGGTAGATGAAAATAAAGAGTTTAGATCATTATTCACTTCTTTATCTATTCTTTTAATTTCCTCATCATTCTCATCGTCAAGATTGATGATGACGAGAGGACGAAGGGTTATTTCCATGGAAGCATGTATCAATAATTGCGGCTATTGGATTGGATCGTTTTGTTGTGAAGGTTGGACTATATTATCTTGTGGTGGTTCATGAGGAGGAGGGTGATCATATATTGCTTTTTTCAAAGGTGGAGGTTGGTTTTCTTTATTTTCTTCTATTCGAGATTGACAAGTAAGGAGGCGACAATGACGCCTACACTCCCTAGCACCGCAGTTTCATTTAATTTTATTTTGAAGTTGTTGAGGTGTAAGAGCAGGTTGATGCTTAATAGGTTCCTTTTCTTCTAGAGAGGGAAGAATGGAAGAAACTAAAGAAGATGGTTCAATCACTTTCTCTTTGGATTTATACACTTGTTTAATACGAGGATAGATGATGGGATTTTGTGTCATAGAAAAAAGGACCCTTTGCTTGACATGGGATTAATTCATGATAAAGTGGACTTAATGAGGTCTTAATCTAGTGTTGTGAGGAATTTTATGTATCCACAATAGGTCTTGGATCCTTGCACACTGAATAAAATGTGTTTATTAATGTCTTGTGAAGGTGTTGTAAAATATTGTAAAGGACTCTCACACTTTCCTCGACTTAATAAACTTATTTCTCCCAAATTAAAAATTATAAAATGTGTTTAATAAAATTATCACATCAATCTAGAAGGTTTTTGAATTAAACTTAATGTTAAACTATTGTTGCAATGTGTCTTGCACATTCACATTGGTTCTTGTGCCCTTTTAGCCTATGTGGACCACATTTTAGTGTTGTAAACTATATTTAATCACACTTTCAAATTGAATTATGTGTCCCAAGCCCTATTTTACATTTCCATCATCACCAACAGGCCTTTATTAACCCATATTGTGCATCTTGAGGCTTAAATTGATCAAATACCTGACAAGGTTGCATTTTAGACCTTATTTCCTTATCTCTTGGCATTTGAGCTATCAAATTAGCCCTTGTGGGACCCATTCGCCATGCATGGTGAATTAGTCCCATCCTGGTGGGTCTCATTTACCATGTGTGGTGTATGAGTCCCATTTGGTCCAATTTTGACCTTTTAGCGGGAAAAAAGTGAGATTTGAGTTTTTTTTTATTCTATCATGTCAACGTGTGTTGACGTATTAATGGGTAAATTAGGTGAATTTCCTATAAATTAAAGTTTTTTAACTCATTTTAACATCTCTTATCATTATTCATTAATCAATCTTCTCTTTCAAGTCAAGGAACTTAGGGTTTTATCATTTAAATGCATTAAGACATCAATTTTTAGACTTTCAAGGGTAGATTCTCCATGTTTTTTGTAGAATTTCAAGATCAATCATCAGGGCAAGGTAATCAACTCCATTTTTTCATGTTTCATTTCATTATTTTTGTTTAATTACCTAAAAGGGGTTTGACTTAGGCAAACCCCCATGCCCTAACATTCAACATATCTATCTCTTGTCATGTTTGTATGTGAATTAGGTTGCTTGGAAGTTTGGAAATTATTGAAAATCAAGTTACAAGGTTATTCAAGTCTTATCCTCTTTATCCAAGTGAAAATATCAACAAAAGTCCACTTACAGGTTCAAAAATCAAAGTTTCTGAAGCGAACACCTATAGGAAGCCGAAGTGTAGATCGGAAGCTTCAGATTCCACTTTTGAATATTCAAAAATTCAAAAGTGGACTCATTCAACTTGAGTTTCAAGCGAGTCCCACTCTAGGGTTAGTTTTTGGTTTTCTACATTTTTAGATACCCTTTTGGATGAAACGGGCTCTGGTTTAGTTTTGTAGAACTGGGACTGATTCACCCAGAATGGTGGATGAGTCTTTCTAGGCCTGAAAATCAACATCAGTAGCATTCCATAATCAATTTCTATCCCTCATCAAGATTCTATGTGCACAGTTTTAGTTTGGTTCATTTTTGTTAAGTTTTGCATTCATTTATAGTTCATTCTTGCATTACATAATGTGTTTTCAAACATAGCATAAATCTTAGTTTTGAATTCAAATTCAATCATATAAATCACTTGGTTTCATTTATTTTATTGATTTAGCTTAGAAAAAAATGCACGTAACATAATTTGAATGAACCCTTAGCATTTTTGGAACCCATCTCTCCTTTTAGGTGAAAAACCCTAAAAGAGTTAGAGAAGCACATAGAAACTCCAAAAATCAATGGTTCATTTTGGTGAACTTGCTTTTTAGAACACTTTATTATCTTATTTTGGAGTCTTTCATCATACATTTAGTTTGCATTGATCTTGCATTAGGCTTTGTATGAATTCATTTGCAAACTAGGTTTCAAATTTTTCATTGATAAAAAGTGCATTTAGTTTGCATTTAATGTATCTAATTTCATGTAAATTTTCTAAAATTCTGCATTTTTCATTTATTTCTACATCATAGCACTTAAAAACCATAAATATCACTCAAAAAAAATTTAAGTCTAAAAAAATTCCATACTGGGACTCGTTTGCCACCCTGGATGAATCAATCCATTTTTGACCCCTAAAATAACATTCTACAAAATTCAGAAATTTGTTTTTAGGATTATGGTTGGTGCCTTAACTTGTATATATCAGTTAGTTTCATTTATGTGGCATGCATTTCACTAGATTTCACTTCAAATAGCTCATTTCATGCATGGTTAAAATTCACATTTGTGTTTCCCATCTTTCATTCTTTAAATTATTGCATAGTTTCCTCAGTAAATTACTTTGTTTGGAATATGAAAAGTTGCATTGCATCCTATGTCTTTAAATTGCATTTTACATAGCTTCTCATACATTTAAATCATTACCACTAAGCATTATTTAGATTCATGGCATTTAGACTCTTGCAAGTTCCATTTTCAACTCTATTTTGTAGTCCTTTTAGATCAGCTTACATTGAGGAAACATTAGCACATATATACAATCAATCACAAAACACATCAAATGATCCAATCAAACAAGTGATCCAATTTTGAACAACCCTCTCATCTAACCCTCTTAGTAGTGGTGATGTAGACAAGTTAGAAGAAGTTCTTTAGGAATTTATCTCGCTCACTCCTATAAAGCTTGTCATGAGAAGCCTAAACAATTTGATGATAACTTGTCCCCCAAACCTTTTTGTAGTGATAAATTAGACATGTTAGATGAAGCTCTTAAAGACTTTATCTCTTATAGATCATCCACTAAAGGTTTTCACAAGAGGATTCAAGCATCAATAATCATGATAATCATACTTTTTCTTCTCCTAATATCTCTCCCATTGGTGATGTAGATATCTTGATGAAAGAAGACACAATTATTGAATATCAAGCAAGTCTTTCTTGTCTTCCTTCTCCCCCCCTTGCAACAACATTATGACACAGAAAGCTGAAATAATTTGCCCTACGTCATATAGTGTCGATAATCATGATGATCTACCATTTTCTTCTCCTAATATCTTCTCTACACATGAAGAATATAGTTTAGTGTTAGAAGATATTGTGGTGCTACATCTATTTGAACAAAAAAGTCCGATCACTCATAACCATGAAACTCCTAGCTATATTTCTCATGATGCCTCCCTTATGAGTGATGAAGCTATCTTGCCAAATTCCATTATGACATGTGATGAACATATTAGCTCTCCTCCTAGGGTTTATATTATGACACATAAGAATGATACCTTCGAGAGAATAGACAACCAACTCAAGCCTTCTTCTCATATCCTCACCACTATTGTTACTCAACACAATTCAACCCTTCATCATCACCCTATGTGTACTAAGAAACAAGCTCACAATACACCCACCCTCATTCTTCCAAATCATGGTATTTGTGATTTTCCTTTCATATCCATTAACCCATCCAACAACCCTTCACTCAACATCAATACCATCACCAACCATTCCGCCAAGAAATCTTTACCCTTGGTACATCCTAAATCGATATATAAATAACATTAGTTGCTACTCATTGCCTTGTAATAGTTGTACTACAATAACATACTCACTATTACATGTTTTACATCCATTGCAAGGGGAAACATACCATCATCCATGCTAGGCTCACCTTTTTCCTACACTAAGTGGGGTAAAGGGTTAGAAATCCTTATCCCCATATGTCACTTGTCATTGTCTCTTTTGGCTAATCGTTAACCTTTCATGAATATATAAGAGCAAGCTTGGGATGTGGACGACATGTCTTAAAGATTGAATTGCATGTGCCATACTCCCTTTCTTCATGTCGTATCTTATCGAAAACATATGACTTGGCATAGGTCCTTTCAAATAAGCTCTCATACCTTCTTCCACTTTAAAGAAATTTCTCCCAGACAAGTGTGTAGGAACTACTTTAAAGTGGGAGCATACATAGACAACATTTAAGTTTGCAAATTTCATGGTGTGATTTACTTTTTCTTGTGATGTGTCCTCTCCTTAGTGGTGTCATTAGGTTTTATGCCTTCCAAGAGTGTATGATCAACTGAAGTGGCCTAATGCGAACAAGGTATGGGTGTGTGCAAGAAATTGAGTCCACTTTTTGGCCAAAAAGTGGAAGTATTTTCCCTGATTTTAGTATTTGACAGATTTGACCTTAAAATTTGAAGCACTTATAGATGAAATCTTTTAAAAAGTCACTAATCATAAAATGTAGTGCTCAAAGTCCATTTTCTAAATATGTAATTTATTTAAATACCCAGATTGTACAAATTGATTTTTAATAGGCATTTCTAAAAACCACTGTTTAAAAGTCATTTTTTTTTACCATACCATGCACGTGTACAACATCCATCTTTTGACTTAAATTATTGTATTCTTCTGAATCCTTTTGGGAAAAGTTTTATGACTCACTGAAGCTTGTTCTTGATATTTTTTTGTAATTTTTTATTGATTTTTTTTTTTTGGTTAATTTTTTACTAGGCAGATTTTTCGTTTTGAAAAATCGTCATGTACGACATGCATAAGATGACCTAAACTTATCATTTTCTATTTTTTTTTTTTCAAATTGAAAATAATTGTCTGAAGTTTTCTCTCATGCAATCCATTTGTCAAAATGTTATGTTGATCAAAAGTTATTTAAATAGTAAAAAACTATGATTTTTAAAGTTTATGGACCAATTTTATTAGAAATTAATTGAAAAATAGAAAAAATAATTCAATTGAAAAAAAAATTACATATTTAGAATCTAAATTGTTTCATCTAAAATGGGTTTTAATTTCATCAGAAAATTCTGCAAAAAAGGTCGTCAGCCATATGTCCAAAGTCGATATTTTTCTTTGACATTGTTAGGGCCTTCAACTTGTAGGTCAAACGAGGTTAAAGGACTAGCTTCGGACTTCCAATGCTTTTCCCGAACCAAAAACCTTGGCAAAAACTCGCCCACGATGCAAAACAAAATTCAAATTTAAAAAAATGGGATCCCGATTATAAAACGGGATGTCGTTTATTAATAAATGGGATCCCATACTATAATCGGGATCCCGTTCCCATCCGACAGTATTCAGACTGTTGTAAATGGAACAGGCTCCCGTTTCATAAACGAGATCTCGTTACCTTTACAATGGCTCCGACATTCAATGTTGGTGAACAAGATCCCGATTATAGAGCGAGATCCTGCTTATTAATAAACGGGATCCCGTTTTATAGTAAGTGGATCCCGTTTTATAAACGGGATCTCGTTTATTTTATTCAAATACACTGTGCAAAATTACTATGAAGTCTGCAACTTTGTAACTTCATATGTACGGCCGAGAGCACTAAAAATGAATTATTTTTCATAAGTTATTGTATTTACAGGTGGTGAATTTGATTTTTGGTTGATTTTATCAAAGGGAGCATCATCTACACCATTTTTGAAGTGAAATTGTGTTATTTTTGTGCTTGTTTGGAGGAACAAAATGTTTCAATTTGCAATATGGATTGAATTTTTCAAAGGAAGCATGAAGAAAACAATTTTTAAAGTGGAATTGTGGTAGTTTTCTACTTGTTTTGAGGAACACAAGAGGAAGAATTTTGTCCTAATAAGTATTCAACTTCAAATTTGGATTGAATATTTTGAAGTATTTCACTATTAACATTCATCTGTACTTGAGAATTTTATAATGATGGGAGATAAACTCGTAATAAGAGAAGAAAGACATTGACTCCTCAAGAAGTGTAAGCAAATAGAGGAAAAGAGAGACAAAGACAAAGAGAAAGAAGAATGAGAATGAAATCAATGAACGATGGTGGAGCAACCAATTCAACAACTATTGAAGATGAAAACATTGAAGATACCATAGTTGTAGATGAAGCTAATTTGCAAAGAGTCAATTTGGAGAAGAATATGA
Organism: Sequoia sempervirens; assembly: GCA_007258455.2. Taxonomy (NCBI): domain Eukaryota; kingdom Viridiplantae; phylum Streptophyta; class Pinopsida; order Cupressales; family Cupressaceae; genus Sequoia; species Sequoia sempervirens. The sequence goes on along the minus strand of VDFB02070695.1, from coordinate 48,819 downwards.
TTATACAAACAAGTCCTACTATGTCTTCAAATCCCTCTTTGAATGTTAAGGAGAATGTTTCAATATGCACAAATCCAGGTACGTCTTCAAATCCACATGTTAGTGAAATGGTAAATTTGTATGTATGGTAAATTTATCATATTTTAATTGTACCGTATTTTGGGGTTGTGCACTAGGATCTTCTCCAAGACCTGTCTGTACATGCTCAATTACAAGATGTGTCTCATGCTATAAAAGAAAAAGAATATGTGAAAATATCATAAATTATGTATATATTCAATTTAAAATTTATAATTCACTTTAAATATAATAAAAATAAATAAATTACCATTTGATCTGAAACCTACTCTACATGTCCTCCTGGTGGTGTAACTATGTTTGGGTTAGGGTTGAATGTTGCACTAACAAAGTCCTACAAGATCAAAATTAAAGCATGTATAATTGAATTAGGTTAATATATACATATATATTCAAGTTTGCACATTTTGTGTAGAAAGTTTTGTAAACAACCTAGAAATCAGTGGCCTCATGAGTAACTGCAACATCCAATGTTTGCCCAGTGCCCATTCTTATTGTGGTATCAACCTAGACATGCATGTACATAGAAATTTAACGCTTTTAATATTTCAAGTGTACATGCATGCATTTCATATATCTAGTGAATTCAAAACTCATAAAATTGTAACTATACTAATGTAAAATTTAAACAAATTTACAATATGAATGTACCTGCCCCTGATCTATGGCACATGATAGTGGAGGAGTGCTTGACAATCCCTCAAGAGGAATCAACATGGATGCCAATTGACTCACCTAAACCAACATGAATATTTGAAACATATATGTGATTCAATTATAAATTTAAAACTCAAGTTAAATAATTTATGATTTCATATATAATTTTTAAAATTGAAATCAAAATACCCCATAAGGGTTGCCAAGTATGACCGGTGTCGATGTATGTACTCATGGAACAGATGATTGCCCTTGCATCGTTACTATCATTTGTACACCAAACAATTTGATTGTTAAAATGTATTGCAAACTTTTCTTTGATATATACTACCATTAACATTATTATAAAATGAGCGTACATCTAGATGCATATTTATACCTATGTTGTAGTGTCCTCAGGGTGATGTTCTGCTATGAGGAACTCTACAAATGAACTGATGCGACCAGATGAACCACCAGAATCTCCCCATCCACCTGAACTAGGTGTGGCCTGATCAGGTCCATAGCATACTTGATGACAACTAGTACATATATGGGAGATGGGTTTCGACACTCCTGGAGCAGTACTCAGACCAGGTCCATAAAAAAATCCCCCATCATCATCATCGTCTCTATGCTCCCCACTCGCTATCGCAGAAGCGTGCTGATCAAGGTCTCCTGTGAGTGTACTAAGGGAACCTAATGTTGAGACCAGAGCTTGATGATGTACAGGTGCAGGAATGGGAGGAATAGGAGCAACAATAAGGGGTTGTGCATGAATGGGGCATCAGGGATCAACCCTTGCCCCTAATCTCTGTTGTGGCATGCCACCACCAACACCCTAAAATGATCTAAAATCAAAATAATTGGAATTTTTCCCAAAAACAAACTCTACATACAGTTTTCTCAAAAAATACAATGGGCACTCTCAATTAGCATGTGGGGGACTATCAAAAACCATATACCATCAATCCCAAAAATGTGCACTCATCTGCGGATGTATGCACCACCTCATGGCTATTCTAGATTTGTTGGATGGAATGGGTTGTCGAGTAACGGGGTCAAGAAAGTAGGGGGCTAGATGGGCTTTTGTTATTTTAAGGTCTAATATTTTTTTGTAACAGAGACCATCAAAATAAAATTGTCTCATTTGTTCTCTATCTCATCGATGCCTATCAAGATCAGAATCGATCATCTTGATGGAATCAACAACGTTTTGCATTGCAGATGAAAAATGTCTCACATGTGGAGGAATCAATGTTTGGCTCTGCATAGCATTGATTTGATTTTGTAAGGATGCAACTTGATCATTTATTCGTACTCTCAAGCGAGCCTCATCAGATGCCACAGGTGCTGGAGGTGGCATATGAGGGGGAGGGGGAGGGGGAGGGTGAGGGTGAGGTGGATGTGGAGCGGGGGGGAGGCGGATCTAGCTGTGGGCTGAGGTGGTGGATTGATGATATCATCAATGTTAAAATCATCCATGATATGCTTGATATAAATGTGCACTTGCATTAAATCATACAAAATAGTCCATGTGCATACATATATTAAGATCATATATTTAATTGAAATAGGATGAGCAACATATATATTAAGCTCATATATTTAATTGGAATGCACATATATATACATTGATTGTTCAACTCAAGAGCATGTCCATACAAAATTAAAAATTAAATGTATGTACATGTACATTTAATATAAAAAATATAATGCATAATTTGCATGAGTACTCTAAATCATTAAACTAAACTATGTACATACATACAAATTTCAAAATTTAAGAACTATATATGCAAATTTTTAATACATGCACATATATACTAAACAATAAACTTGAAACATTCACAAAATCTCATTTTATGTCTAACACACACACACACATATATATTACAAATTTTCAGCAGGAGAAATCATGATCTAGTAGATAGTCATAAAATATATACTATTATATACTATTCATTATAAGTTCATAAATTCCACCAAATTCATAGATCCATGTCACTAAAAATATCCATCTAGAACCAAAATCATAAATTCATGTCACTAAAAATATCCATTTGGAATAAAATTTATAAATTCATCACACAAAATATCCATCGTTCACCAAATTTGTAAATTCATAACTATTTAAGATCATTGTTTTAATTTGTAAACTATTACGGCTCTCTACTGTATAGATCTTCATTTCTTTGTGTTTTCCTTTTCAAAATCAGGAGTTATCCTCTCCTCTAGCCATTGTCGATGCTCATCTACGATCCCATCCATAGCCATGACAACATTAACAAGGGTTTGCATCCTAGATGCAAACATCCTCACAGGAGGTGCGACACATTCTTCATTTTGAATAATGTTGATTTGATCTTGGATGGTTCTAGCAGAAGCATTGATTTGTGCTTGCAAAAGAGCATGTTCATTGATTTCAGGTGGTGGAGGTGGGGGTTACGAGGTGGAGATGAAGGTGTTGGAGATGGATGGCGTGGAGGTGGATTGCGAATATTATTGAATGGATCCATGTGATCTTTAAGATATGAGTGAACCTGCATTAGATTTATAATTTCAAGATGTAAGATAAATGTTTAGGAAATACCTTTAAACCATTCAATATAAATGACCTTAAATAATTTGAATAGGATGATAAAATTATATGTAAGCCTCATTTATATGTCTAAGGCACATGTTACTTGAATGAAAATACAATTAACTATTGATATTGTATAATCTTGCACGATCTTATTATTGTTAAATTTGGTTGGGCCTTGGGCAACTTTGATCACCAAATTTTAACTTCTTTGATCCCCTTACGAAATACGATTTAGGGTGACATGATGGCTTAAGGGGATTTATGTCTAGTGAGGTCCTAGGAGAAAATGGCATGGCTCAAGTGAATAAAATTTGGTGAAATTGGCCAAGCAACCAAATTTCATTAAGAGCATTTAAAGAAAAAATGATGGCTTTAGGGTTTAGGGTAATAGGATAGCTTAATGGGATTTACATGTAGTAAGAGGGTATGTGCAAGATCGTCATGGAAAAAATAGGCCCTTAAGTGGCAAAAAATTCAGAAAAAACAAAGTTAGGTAGCTTGACGTAAAAATTTGAATAAGTTATCTATATTATTTCAAAAATATGTAAAAATAGAATCTGTTGCAAATCGAATGTAGTTTGTATACTACTAGGTTTGTTTAAAAAAAAAATCTATTTGGTGAAAATTTGAAATTTCAATGTAGTAGTACTTAGATTTCAAGGAAAAAATAAGAAGTGGGTCTTTGTCTGACCACTCTAACCATAATAAAATGATAATATTTTTTTATGATATTTTGTATATAAGTAGAGGACTCATGTCCCGATGTGATGCATATTTTTTTGTAATTTTTTTCCAAGTAAATAATTAATTATTATTTTTTTATTACAATTTTTTAAAAATATAAAAACTCATTATGTCTAACCACCTTAACTTGGTCAAAACTTCATGAAATTCAATTTTTCTTTTTTAATCCTATAGTATGTGAAACATAGAATGTGATGCATGTTTTGGATTCAAAAATGTGTTACCTTTGAAAGCTATAGATGTTTTTCAATTAGCCTATCAATCAGGACTTTAGTCATAATTTGAATAGAAAATGAATAATTATTACTTATTAAATTCAAAGTAAAGAATAATTTATATTGGTTGAAAGCTAAAAATCCCTTTTAAAAACCCTTTTTGTTTCATCAATTTGGGTAAAAAAAAAGTCGTCAGCCACATACCCATCATATTGCCACTTTTTGGCCCATCATGATCTTGCACATACCCAAGATCCTAGGAAAAAATTACATGGCATAAGGTAATGACATTTGGTGGAGTTGCCTAAGGCAACCAAATTTCATTAAGAGCCTAAGAAAAAATGATGGCTAATAGGGTTTACGGTTTAGACATTAGAATTAGGTTTTAGGGATTTAGAATAACTTAAGGGGATATATGTAGTAAGATCCTAGGAAAAAATTACATGGCATAAGGGAATGAAATTTGGTGGTGTTGCCTAAGGCAACTAAATTTCATTAAGAGCCTAAGAAAACATGATGGCTTTAGGGTTTACAGTTTAGACTTTAGAGTTTAGGGTAATAGGATAACTTAAGGGGATATATGTAGTAATATCCTAGGACAAAATTACATGGCATAAGGGAATGAAGTATGGTGGAGTTGCCTAAGGCAACCAAATTTCATTAAGAGCCTAAGAAAAAATGATGGCTTTAGGGTTTAGGGTTTAGGGTAATAGGATAACTTAAGGGGATATATGTAGTAAGATCCTAGGAAAAAATTGCATGGCAAAAGGGAATAAAATATGGTGGATTTTCCTAAGACAACCAAATTTCACTTTATGATCCTGAGTAGGACAAAATGAATGGTTTAGTGTTTAGGGTTTAGGGTTTAGAATTTGGAATATTTAATGAACTTGCAAGTTAGTGAAGAACATTTTCTTGTGGAATAGTTGATTGAGATCTACTCAAATGTTTCAACTAACCAACCTAGATCATGATGGCAACTTTGATCACCAAATTTTAAGAACTTTTTTGATCCCCTTAAGAAAATTGAATTACGATTTAGGGTGACATGATGGCTTAAGGGGATTTACGTCTAGTGAGATCCTAGGAGAAAATGACATGGCAAAAATGAATAAAATTTGGTGAAGTTGCCCAAGGCAACCAAATTATATTAAGAGCCTTAAAAAAAATGATGGCTTTAGGGTTTAGAGTTTAGACTTTAGAGTTTAGGGTTTAGGGTAATAGGATAACTTAAGGGGATGTACATGTAGTAAGATCCTAGGACAAAATTACATGGCATAAGGGAATGAAATATGGTGGATTTTCCTAAGACAAGCAAATTTCACTTTATGGTGTTGGGTAGGACAAAATGAATGGTTTAGTGTTTAGGGTTTAGATTTTAGAGTTCAAAGTTTAGGGTTTACAAAACATAGGGTAAAGTTTTGGTGCCCCTTGGAATATTTAATGAACTTGCAAGTTAGTGAAGAAAATTTTCTTGTGGAATAGTTGATTGAGATCTACTCTTGTTTCAACTGACCAACCTAGATCATGAAATCTCATTCATATTATAATCTTGCACGATCTTATTATTGTTAAATTTGGCTGCCATGGGAAACTTCACCAAATTTTAAGAACTTCTTTGATCCCTTTAAGAAATTTGTCATATTGGGAACCCTTAAGAAATTGATTTATGATTTAAGGTGATAGGATGGCTTAAGGGGATCTAGATGTCTAGTGAGGTCCAAATTTAGTCATACTATAGCCTCATTGGTTCCATCTAGCTTTAGGTCAAAAGTGTTTACCCGTCTAATAAAAAAAAGTATCATGATGTTAAAAATGAATCAATCTATACATATCATAAAAATAACAATAATCTTAAATGTAACCCATACTCTAACAATAGTAGAATGCTAAATGATCCCCACCCCTAACCATATCCTAATTGAATTGCAAACCTAATTGAAACTTAATTAAATTATAACCTTTACCTAATCTTAAATGTATTCATATATTATATTATATTTAAATTAATTTATATTTGTATTATAATTATATTAATATTTACTATATATTCCTAATTGTAACCTAACTATTTACTACAAACCTAATTGAATCTTAAGCCTAATCCTCATTAAAACCCCAAGTAAATTGTAACATTACCTATCCTTAATTGTAATCTTATATTATATTTTATGATATTAAATATTTATATTATTTAATATATTATATTAAAAATAATATATTAAATAATATAAATATTTAATTATATTTGTTTTATATGAATCATCCTCCTATTTCTAAATTGTAATAATAGCATGTAGTTCCTCCAAACTATCATCATGTACCTCCTCCCTTTCCCATGTAATAGGTGTACCTTGTAGGTGTTAAATGGTTCCATATTGGTCTCCTTATTGATGCATTTCTATCCTTCCACATAAATCTATATAGTATCAAAATATAGGTAATTTTATGGTTATTGAATCTCTCTTAATTGCTAAAGAATCCATTATGATTGAGGATGGGTGGATTATTATCTAGGATCACATCTTAAAAATCCTATAGAGGTCATGTGGTATGTTTTTCTTAATACATATATTCCCATTCAAACCTCTTTCCATGTATTATCAACTCTCCTATATAATAGACACCTTCCTAGATTTAAATTTCATATGATATATATGTACCCAAGTGTTTCCAATTGGAATTGCTATAATTATACTTTTATGGCATTCTAGATATTCAAAATAGTTTTCATAAATCTACCAAATAGACCCATTCTTGACATTGAACCTACATAATTTTAGGTATGTCCAATGATAGATTAGGGTCTAGGGTTAATAAATTTCAAATGCTTTAGTGTTATGGGTTTAGATTTTATAGTTTAGGATCTAGGGTTTAGAAAACTTAGGGTGAAGTTTGGGTGGCCCTTGGCATAATTTAGACTTGCAAGTTAGTGTCAATTGGAATTGATTGTACGTGTTTAGATTTACGAATTTGCTAACTAAATTTGCAAATAAACATCAAGATAAACTTTATGAATTTTAACTATTCTTTAACATATTGATTTCTAATCTAATTATAATTTAATATTGAAACTAAAGTTTAATATATATCATTTTTTCCATACAAAGCAGATAAAATTTAAAACATTTAAGCAATGCGAATGATTTTTTTTGAGCTCGAAATTACCTAGTTTTCAAAATCAAAATGATTTGTTCGATTCCAATTTAGGGTTTTAACAAAAAAAATTGTTCCAATTCAATTTAGGGTTTCAATTTTAAACAATTAGGGTTTTTCATGCAATTTTTTCATTTCAATTTAACTAGGGTTTTCAAATTCAATTTTTTTCATTTGATTTGAATTCAGGGTTTCGAAAAGCTTTATTTGGATTTGTAAATGCAATGTTTTTATTTCATTTCGATTTCTAGGGTTTTGAAATGCAATTTTTTTTGTTTTCATTCAATTAGGGTTTTCAAATTCAATTTTTTTTGGGTTTAGTTGAACAATTTAGGTTTCAACAGTTAAATTTTGTTTCTAAAACACAATTCAAGGTTCATTTTTTCATTTTTATTAAAAAACCTTTAAGTTTCATTGTATTTTTTCATCTATTTTTACAATTATTCAATTCTACTATAACAGTTAAAAAAATGCTTAGAACGTGAAATAAATTAAAAAAAACATGCTAAATTAACTTTTTTTTTTCAAAATTTCAATTCAAAATAGAAAAATGCAAAAAAATGGCATGTAGGTGGGTACCTATTGCTAATCATCGAGGTCGCTATCACCAATACTCAGGATCCCGTCCGCTGAGCATTGAAATCTATCTTTTAAAAAAAAATATATATCAGTATAAAACGGGATCCGGATTTATAAAAAATGGGATCCCAATTTCTATAAATCGGGATCCCATTTTTTATAAATGGAGATTCCATTTTTTAACAATCAGGATCCCGTTCCTTTTCCTTTGGTTTGGGGTCCTATGGGAAACGGGATCCTGAGTTTTAAAAAGTGGGATCTCGTTTCATCTCAGTCTCGAGATCTCAAACCATAACGGGATCTCGATTTTTAAAAATTGAGATCCCGTTTGTTAAAATCGGGATCCCATTTCACCAATGCCGATTTCAATTTTTTGGTTAAGGCAAAAACTTCCACGTTTCGAGGACTCAACTTTGTGCACTTACCCATATCCCATGGATAATGATCTGACACTAGGGAGAATGATCAATTGAAGTGGCCTAATGCGAACGACGCATCCCGTAGATAATAACCCAACCTCTTGACCTGTCCTCTCTTGGAGACATTAGGCACAATGCTCCCTAAAAAGAATACCTTAGATGAACAAAGCAAAATCTCATTTAATAAAACTTTAACATATCATTCCAAAACATTTAAAAAAAGAAATTTTCATTGTGGTACCTTATCAAAGTTATCAGGAGCATAAATTTGGTATGGTTAATATGATGGGAAGCCGACACACTGGAATGAATTTTCTCATTATACGGTGGGAAGCCGACATAGTGGCATGACTTTCTCACTAAACCACTTCTTTTGGCCTTCTCACTCGACGGATAACCAAGAAGTTTTGTTCTCTTAGAGTGAGTACATATTTTCCACCTCGTCTTTCTTTCCACCTTTCCTTTGCATGATTTTGTATCTTCGGGGCTTGACCTACATGTGGATCTCTCTAGACTGTCTACTTTAGTGTGAGTTTGAAGTAGGTTCATCCTCTCACTAAAGTGGGGGCTAAATGTGCCACAAAAAAAAGGAACCTTTGCTTGACATGGGATTAATTCATGATAAAATGGACTTAATGAGGTCTTAATCTAGTGTTGTGAGGAATTTTATGTATCCACACTAGGTCTTGGACCCTTGCACACTGAATAAAATTTGTTTATTAACATCTTGTGAAGGTGTTGTAAAATCTTGTAAAGGACTCATGCTTTCCTAGACTTAATAATCTTATTTCTCCCTAATTCAACATTATAAAATGTGTTTAATAACATTATCACATCAATCTAGAAGGTTTTTGAATTAAACTTAATGTTAAACTAGTTTTGTAATGTGTCTTGCACATTCACATTGGTTCTTGTGCCCTTTTAGTCTATGTGGACCACATTTTAGTGAACTGTAAATTGTATTTAATCACTCTTTCACATTGAATTATGTGTCCCAATATCTATTTGACATTTACATCATCACCAGTAGGCCCCTATTAACCCATATTGTGCATCCCAAGGCTTAAATTGATCAAATACCAGACAAAGTTGCATTTTAGACCTTATTTCCTTATCTCTTGGCATATGAGTTGTCAAATTGGCCCCTTTGGGAGAAATTCACCATGCATAGTGAATCAGTCCCATTCACCATGTGTGGCAAATGAATTTGGTCCAATTTTGACCTTTGAGTGAGAAAATAGTGAGGTTTGAGTTTATTATTTCATCATGTCAGCCTATGATGAGGTATTAATGGGTAAATTAGGTGAATTAACTATAAATACAATTTTTTAACTAATTTTCACATCTCTTATCATTATTCATCCATCAATATTCTCTTTCAAGTCAAGCAACTTAGGGTTTTATCATTTCAAGGCATTAAGACATCAATTTTTAGACTTTCAAGGGTAGATCCTCCATGTGTTACTATATAATTTCTTGATCAATCATCATGGTGAGGTAATCAACTCCATTTTTGCAAGTTTCATTTCGTTACTTCATCATTTTGGTTTAATTACCTAAAAGGGGTTTGACTTAGGCAAACCCCCATGCCCTAACATTCAACATATCTCTCTCTTGTCTTGTTTGTATGCAGATTTAGGTCCCTTGGAAACTTGGAAATTATTGAAGATCCAGTTGCAAGGTTATTCAAGTTTTCTCCTCTTTATCTAAGTCAAAATATCAATAAAAATCCACTTACAAGTTCATAAATCAGAGTTTCAGAAGTGGACACCTGTAAGAAGCCAAAGTACAGATCGGAAGCTCTAGATTCCACTTTTGAATATTTAAAAATTCAATAGTGGACTCACTTTCCATGAGTGGCAAATGAGTCCCACTCCAAGGTCATTTTTTGGTTTTCTGCATTTTTAGATACTCTTTTGTTTGAAACGAGCTCTAGTTCAGTTTTGCAAAACTAGGACTGATTCACCTAGAATGGAAAATGAGTCCCTTCAGGCCTAAAAATCAGCATAAATAACATTTCAATATCAATTTATAACCTTCATCAAGATTCTAGGTGCACACTTTCAATTTGGTTCATTTCTCTTAAGTTTTGCATTCATTTCTAGTTCATTGTTGCATTACACTATGTGTTTCCAAACATAGCATAAATCTTAGTTTTCAATTCAAATTCAATCATATAAATCATTTGGTTACATTTATTTTACTTGATTTATCCTATTAAGCATTGCACACAACATAATTTGAATGAACCCTTAGCATTTTTGGTACTTGTCTCTCTCCTTTTAGGTGAAAAACCCTAGAAGAGCTAAAGAAGCACATAGAAACCCCAAAAATCAAGGGTTCAGATTTGTTTCATTTTCTCTTGGTCATTTAAATGAGGAAGGGGAAGTGTTTATTGTTGGTTGTTCAGGGGGTGGTGCTACTTGTTCAATTTTGGATTCAAGTTGAAGCATGGTCTCATCTAGGATGGGAGGAGTGGGAGTGGGCGGGGACATGTTACGAAGAGACAATTTAGCTATTTTTTTGGCTTTGAACTTTTGATAAGCGATGAATAAGAAATCCTTACAAGGTGTGATGGGCTCTATAGGTTCAGGCCAAAAGGCTTCTAAGTAAAAATTACCTTTAGAAGGAAATGAATGAAAACCATATGGTGTACGATAAATATTTCATTGTCATGTGGAAACTTCAAACATTTATGAACAATGGAGAGGAACATTTTCATCGAGCGTAGCCAAGAATTCCCTAGCCGCAAACAAAATTGATCCAATTGTGGAATGATAGAAAAATGTTACATCCAAATTTTTAGGTCCCTTTGTAATGGGAGTATGATCGATCCAATCGTGGGGCACGTAAAATAGTATGTGTTTTAATCCATTTAGTTGGTTTATTGTAATCATCTTGATATAGCTCATGTAATACTAAAAAATATTTTTTGATCACATTCTTGCCACAAGCGAGATCCATTAATATCGCATTGGTGGGCTTATCATAGATGTGATTGGCTATGTAAAGGGGAAGATTAGGAAGATTTTTAAGTATATCATTACAAGAAAAAGTGATATCAAGAGATTTGTTGGTTGGGCCCTTACGAGGGATGACATCTATTGTACCCACAAGTTCATCCATAGGATTAACTTGGGTAACATTTGGAGTAGTATTAGGTTGTTCATTATTTGTATCAAAGTTCATGACTTGAGGGTTTGAAGGTTCACTAGGCTTGACAAATGAAACATTGTGTTTAGGCATGGGATTGGTAAAGATTTGCAAATTCTGGCTAGGGGGTGCAACAGACTTATTTCCTTGATCATTGACACCCGCAATGGACAAATGGACCGAATCAATGAGGTCTTGAACTAAGTGTTTGAGATGGTTACATTGTTCAGTGTCATGGCCATTTTGGCAATGAAAATGACAATAATCATTTTGTTTAAAGGTGCCTGGTAAAGGTTTGGTGGCATCAAGTGGTTTAACGGTAGGAAAAGTGATCATTTGTTGCTAGAGAAATTGGTTCATTGTATTATGGAGGATATTGGTTAAGGGAGTAAATTGTCTCTTCGGGTCCCCATAGGTAAAGGGAACCACTTCTTTAATAGCTACCAGTTGAATGGGAACAAGTTGAGCTTGTTGCGGAGAAGGAAGATTGAACTGTAAAATGCCTCAGTTTGTTTTTCTAAAGTTTTACGCATTGTTTTGGTTGGTTTTCTCAAACTTCTCAACTTAGATAGAAGTGGACTTTGAATCATGACTAGAAACTGAGTTGTGATAGTCACAAAGGGTTGTGCATAAATGCATGAACAAAGCAATTTTCATCATAGTTAACTTATCCTAAAGGTGAGTGCGCAAGTTTTCAATAAACATCTTCTACAGATGTGAGTCAGGAATCTTGACATCAATGACTAATAATGTGAAATGAAGTCAGTGACTTTTTCATCAGAATTTGGTTTACATCGCATTAAATTAGCCATTATCTTTTTAGGAGTCAAATCGACTTAGAAATGACTTACAAAAGCATCCAAAAGTTCATTAAAGGATCAGATGGAATGATTGGGTAAGTTTGAAAACCACTCCAATGTAGTGTCCTTCAAGGTCCTAGGAATTTTTTTGGCTAATAGCTTATCATCGAGGAAAAAATTACTGCAAAAATTTGTATAAGCATTGACATGATTAGTAGGGTCTCCTTTAGCTTCATATTTCTCAAACCTAGGAATTTCAATTCCTTTTGGCATCTGTGTGTAAGATATCTAAGAATAATGGACTACTACAGACATGATATGTGGGTGGAATATTTTGAATTTGGCTAATGGTGGAGATTTTTTGTTGCATGGATGAAATGGTTTTAAAGAGTTGTGTAATCATAGGATCAGTGTAAGTGGTATAAGGTGGGAGGGAAAATGGTGATGGGGTGTATGTAATGTTAGGGGAAGTGAAAGGGACACTAAGAGGGGCGAAAGTGGAAGAAGGAATATTTGATGCCACCAAAGAACTAGGAATGCTAGTTGGAATAGTGAAAGAAGGAGTCACATGACTAACCTATTGCATGGTTGTTGTAACTTGAGGATTGATATAAGTTGGTATGGAGGCTATGGTTGAAGGAGGAATGTGAGATCCTCCTTGGCTTGAAACTATGTTTGTTGATTGGGATGTGGAAGGAACATATTTATTATATATCTTAGCTATTTTTTTCATAACTTGTAAACCATCATCACTTTCAATTAAATGATGAGGGTTTTATATGGCAGGTATGGAAGTGGTGGAAATGTTTTCAAGGGATAAATCTTGTTGTAAATGTGCAAAATCATCATGAATACTAATGAATTTTTCTTGCGGAATGAAATTTTTTTGTGTGTCAACATTCATTGGATGGAAAGGTGAAGGAGTAGTAGTGGTAGTATCCATGCCTAATGCACCATTATCCATACTAGGAGTAGGAGCTCTTGAGATCCCAAGGTTCACAATGAAAGTGCTATCGCGGGAATCCATGAGTTTAGAAATTCCTACATTTATCAATGGGGAACCAAACATTCATACAAGTACCACAAAAGATGGGGTGAATGCATATGTAAGGTAATCTAGGAGTGAAAAATGAAAATAACAGGAATTCTACAAATTGAAACAAAGAAATAACAATAGAGAACAAAAATACAGTAAATGCCTAGAAAAATGCTTGAAAAGGCAGTATAAAATGTGTAGGTGGATTGATTCACCCAGGGTGGTGAATGAGTCCAAGTATGATATTTTTTTTGTGTTTTTTAGAGAATTTAAATTGATTTTAATGTTTTTATGATGCAAACTAAGGATGCAAATGCAATTTTTTAGTTTTTCAATGATATGATATAGAAAAATGAAGTATAAATGAGTCTTTCACTAATGTAATTTTGAGAAACCCTAGGATTCAAAAACAAAACAAAACCTAAATGAATGTTGATGCAAATGAAGCCTAGGATGCAAGATGCAATTGAAATAAAAAAGATAAAGTTCTCACTATGTGGGTTCACCAATATGAACCATAGATTTTTGGGAATGAGATTTATGGGCTACTCTTGCACTCTTAGGATGTTTCAACTAAAAGGAGAGAGATAAACCCCACTCAAAATATAGGTGGTTCACTCAAACTAGGAAATGTATGATGTAATTAAGGATAAATGAGATGATCTAAATGCAACTATGAAATTTAATTGAATGATTATGAGTGCAAAGCCTAAGACATATGTAATGTTTGAAAACACAATGTGATATGCAAGCATGCACTAAGAGATGAACAAATGCAAAACAAAAATGAAGAAGGATGAATCAGAGTGCACTTGGGTAGTAAATATTGAATTTAGAGTATCCTGAATGTTGACAGAGATCAATGAAAATCACCAGTAGGACTCATGCGCTACTGATAGCGAATTAGTCCTACTTTTGATGAAAACTTCTAAAAATAGATTTCTGAGTATCAGGATCTAGAACCTAACAAAATATAACTTTATAAGCTTAAGGTGGGACTCATTTTCCATTGATGGTGAATAATTCCTCTCCCAAAATTATGTGAAATCAGGGACCAATTCTATAGCACCAGATCTAAGAATGTTTGTTTGTCAGGTTGATGAAGTCAAATCTGTAGAAAACAGACTATAAGTTGTCTCTAAGCTTGAAATAGGGTTGATTTGAATTGAAAAAAAATGTTGACTTCTTGCCCACTTTTCAACACCTAAATTCTTGACAAATCTACATACACAAGTCTTCAAACATACATGCAAAAGGGGAAAAGCGTTTAAGGGTTAGGTTGTAGGGATTTTCCTTGATCAAATCCCACTTTGGTAATCAAACCCTTAATGAAGAAATGAATTGAAATGAACAAGGAAAGATGAATAAAAAACATGCAAATGTCCTAAACTTACCACAACCGTGTTGAAGAAATATGAAGATATGTCAATGGCTGCTCTTGATACTTGATTGATGATTGATTAAATAATTTAAAGTGCTTTGGATGCCAATTGTTGAATACAAGTGAACTTGATGATTGAAAGATGTAAAATGAGGAAAAACACACTTATTTATACACACTTGTGCCTTAGTAACCCAATTTTATTAAACCGTATATTTTTGGGTATGGGGCTTATAGGCTACTCTTACACTCTTAGGATGTTTCACCTAAAAGGAAAGAGATAAACCCCACAAAAAATCTAGGTGGTTCACTCAAATTAAAATGTGTATGATGGTATTTAGGCTAAATGAAATGATCTAAATGCAACTAAGCTAAGTAATTGAGTTATTTTGAATGCAAGACATAAGAATTATGCAATGTTGGAAAACACAATGTGATATGAAAACATGAACTAAACATGAATAAATGCAAAACATAAATGAAGAAGGTTGAATTAGAATTCACTTGGAAGTTTGATGAAGATTATAGAGTGTTCTGAATGTTGATAGAAATCACTAAAAATCACTAGTGGGACTCATTCGCCACTGATGGTAAATCAATCCTGCTTCAGATGAAAACTTCTAAGAATAGGTTTCTGAGTGGTGATATCCAGAATCTGATAAAATATGGATTTTCAGCCTTAAGGTGGGACTCATTCACCATTGATGGCGAATCAGTCCACTCCCAAAATTCTATGAAATTAAGGACCAATCTTGTAGCACTAGATTTGGGATTGTCTACTTGTCGGGTTGACAAAGTTAAATCTACAAAAAATAGACAAAATGTCTTCTCCAAGCTTGAAATAGGTTGTAATTGATTTAAAACACTTTGTTGACTTTAAAATGGTTAAACGTTAGGTTTTAGGGATTTTCCTTGGTCAAATCCCACTTTGGTAATCAAACCCTTATGAAATGATGAAATGGAAGAGAATGATAAACAAACAATATGCAAATGTTATCAACTTACCAAACCCTTATTGAAGAAAATCTGAAGATATATCAATGGCTGCTCTTGAATGTTTGCTTGAAAGATGAAAAGAGCTTAAATGCTAATTGAATGCTTAGTGAATGAAGAGATTGCTTGAATGAGTTAGGAGATGTAAAATGAGGAGAAAAACACATTTATACATACTCGTACCTTAGTAACCCAATGATACCTCATCATAGGCTAACATAAGGTGATTTTAAATAAAAACCTGAAACACAATTTAAAATATTTTGAATTTTGAGCCAAGAGGGACTCATTCACCACCCATGGAAAATGGGTCCCACCTTGGACTTTAAAATGGGTGTCAGGAATTATCTTGCATTTAATGTTGTTTGCCTGGTTTACATTCAAAAACAAAATTAAGCCTTATGAGTCCATAAAGGGTTCAAATAAAGCATAAGAAAGGTGTAATTATCTTGTTACAAGACTTTACAAAATTTCAAAATAGGACTTGATGATGAATAAAAGATGATTTTTAGGTGAATTGTAATGAATAGAGTCTATAAAAGTGTAGAAATGTTTTAAGAAACTTCACAACACCTTCACAAGATGACATAATTTGAATTTTAAGGACCGAATGTGAATGTTTAAGCTACATTACAACATTAAGTCAAAGCAAAATGGACCAAGCGTTGAGAGGAAATGCCTAAAAGACCATGAAAATGTCTAGGGGCCATTTTTCTACAGTTTAGATACCTCATCACAGGGCGACATAAGGTAAGTTTGAATAAAAAACCAAAAGAAAATTTAAAATATTTTTAATTTTGATCCAAGAGGGACTCATTCGCCACCCATGGTGAATGGATCCCACCTTGGACTTGTAAATGGGTGTTAGAAATTAGGTTGCATTTAATGTTGTTTTTGGGGTTTACATTAAAAAACACACTTAATTAAGTCTTGTGAGTGCATAAAGGGGTCAAATAAAGCATAATAAAGGTTTAAATAATGAAGGCAAGCCTAGAAAAGCATGAAATCTTGTGACAAGACTTTACAACACTTCAAAATAGGACTTGATGATGAATAAAAATGTGATTTTAGGTGAATTGTAATGAATAGAGTCTAGAAAAGTGCAGAAATGTTTTACAACACTTCACAACACCATCACAAGATACCATAATTTGAATTTTTAAGACCTTATGTGAATGTTCAAGCCACATTACAACATTAAATCAAAGCAAAATGGACCAAGCATCACAAGAGAGAGGCCTAAAAGACCATGAAAATGCCAAGGGGCATTTTTCTACAACACATTGGGGAATACTACATGATTGAAAAATAATGGAATAATGATTTAGAAAATCTTGCGGGATTACAAAATGATCCATATAATTCTTGGGCAATTTGAACTAGGATTCAAAACATATATTGTGGTTTTCAAGGAAATTATGTCCCTATATTTAGGATGGTGTTTTAATGATAGTGACGAATTTGTTTCTAATAAATGGTGAATTTAATACCATCGATGAATATATTAGTAAACTCAAATATGTATTCAATATTTTAGGTGTTTTTCTATTATAAATGTATTGTTTACAATGGTGAAAGGTATAATTTATAAATTTCTCATAAATAAATTGATGATAATATAATATATACTTGACTGATAAATAAAAATAAAAAGTATTGATCAATACAATCCATAATGTTAAACAAAATTGAATTGATTGATATAAACTATTGACCAATTGATAAGATTTACTTAAAATATTGACAAACTTGCAGAGTACACCTTTGGCCACATCCAAATTATAAGAGAATGTGAGGCAATACTATATTTACTTGTAGAAGGGCATGGGAATGAATTCTTTTAGAAGTGATACTAAGTTCTGTATGTAGTTAAAGAATAAGAGTTAGAATCCGAAATTTTGGGAGTGTCTAAAAGAGGGCAAGTTTCTTTGCGATACATGTAACATGGTAGGATGGGAAGGCAATAGTATTAAGACTTGTAGCCTGAAAGCACAAACATTGTATCTTATAGTCATATATTTTATAGACACATTTTTAATTGAGCTTAATGGCTACTTGTGTATGGATTCATGGTGATCATATTTCAAGAAAACTGGTGATATTCGAATCTTTACTTCCATTTACAAATAAGACATTTTATATTTTCGAACTCGTGGGCGTCATCATTATTCTACAGCCATCCACCATTAAGCTTGAACTATTCCACCATTGTAATTTCTCCTTTTTGGTTTCTGCAAACCAGAAAAGGGATACTGTCGGGAAAAAGCCCGAGCAGTGGAATATTTTTTGGTCCCATGCAATCCGAAGCTTTTGATAGATTGTAAGAGAATCCTGAAAATATTTTGCATAGAGAAAGAACAAAAGCCATAGAAATGAAGAGCGAAAAAATAAGTAGAAGAGTTTAACATCTCATATAATACGAAAAGAGATTAAATTCTCGTGTCTACATTCACCAGATAACTTCATCATCACTAATGGTAAATAACAAAAATAATTATCGCCTTTACACCTACAAATTGTAGAGCCCATGTCCATTTTGTATTCTCTTAAAGGAAAACAAAGATTGACGTGTCTAATCAAATGCGTGACGCTGATACCTCATCTTTTGGCGTCACATGGCGACAAGGAAAGTGTTGAACCATTGAGTGGCATAACGTTTAAGAGAGCCGCTTAACACCATTAGCTATAGAATCTGTGTTTAAAATAGCGTCTCGAAGAAATCTATCGCATACCCTACATTCAAAAAGCATAACTACAAGTTTAGATGGTCACTTATTTTATACGATTCTAATCTGCTAGCTTTACTATTGAAATTTTTCATCTGCTGCTTTATGCAGATGGAACAAAAAGTTCGAGAGATGATTCAGATTTTTTATCCTTGTACTGCGCGATAATATGGAGATAAGAGCGTGCCTGCTCCCTCTTTCTCACCAAACGATCCACAATTTTTTTTAGTAATACACAAATTATTTGTGACAACCAACATAGTCGAATTCGTTCAGGTATAGAACCCCTGACAAATAAGGGTAAAATGTAAGAACCTTAGCTGAAACCGTTGGCTTTTTCTATTGTTTTGTTTTGTAATTGTTGTACGTGACAATAGAAAATGGTGGTCCCAAATAATTTGGTGTACCTTTATCTGACCTTACATAATTAAGCAAGATTTCACAATAATTTATTCACAAATCTTTGGGCAAAGTGAGTTTTAGGTAAGGAGAAGAAGGTAATTTTGCAAAATTGTAGTCTTGCTTGGTGCTTATCAAGACCCACTTCAATAGGTGCATGGAAATGTAGATCCTACATAGAAGAGGAAAAGAAAAGCCAATTTAATAAATATAAGATATGAGTGGGATATGTCAAAGAATTTTTATATCAATTGGGTATCAAATTATGAATAAAAATAAAGATTTACCTTCCATAGAATTTAGGTGTAATATTTTCAATTATAAATATTATAGTGACACAAAGTTAATGATACAATTTAGGTGTAAGATCTTCAATTAGTAAAATGAAAAAAAAATCATGGATATAAAAAGAAAAGTTAACGATAAGATGAAAACAATATTTTCATGTTAAAAATATCATGGAATATCATAATATTCACAAGAAGCTGAAGCTTGTTAAATATGAAGGTATAATTGAAACTCAATTTGAAAATATGATGGGAGCAACTCAAATGAAAATAAAATCATAGGTTTACAAATAAAAATTGGTGATAAGATAGAAAAAATAGTAAGAATGACTTCATGTTGAACATGTCATCCAATATGATAAGTATATTTAGAAAAAAGTGAACCTTGTTACATATATTCTAAATGAATATATTAACAAAAAAGTGAAACTTGCTACTTATCAGTTTTGAAAATTAAAATTAAAATAAAACAAATAAGATCACTAGAAATTTCCTCAAACTAGAGTTAAAAAGGAAAATGTGAATAATAGAGGGTGGCAAAATCCCTATCTAAAAATGTTTCAACCCTGCAAAAATGTTTCAACCCTACTCTTAGAAAATAGCATGAGAAGTCTATAGTTTGAATTCCATGCTAACTCAAATTAATCATTTATCAAAAAATCTATTCCTAATTTCATTATTATTTTAGTATGAAAAATAAAAATTAACTAATTAGATTGTGTTGGGGATGTCCATCTTCTTTTTCTATCCGAGCACATAACATCCTTCCAAAATTCCTTACAAAAAATTAAACTATCTCTAATGTTGCTACATGATAGAGACAAATGGGTGCAATATAAAATTCATGTTGTGAGATGATGGAATGGGATCCAAGTCTAATTATTAACCTGAATCACTCATTCCACCATAAAACATTGGGGGGACACAAAAGTAACCAAAAGAGACTATTTGGTTATTGTCCACAAGGGAAAGATAAATAGCTAGTCAATGTTCTGGTCTAATTTTTTATTTGATGATGGGATGATTGAATGTGGATGTGAATGACTGAAATATTGAAGACTAAAGAGAAGAACTATCACAAGATCTAGAAATTTTAGAGAAAAATGATAGAAACATAAAGAATAACTGAAAAATGTAGATAGAGGAACATGGCATATAAATTTGGTGCAAAAATTGATGGATAGGGGCATGGGCATCCTAGTCCAAAACTAGTGGTTTCTAGGGTGTTAAAGCTTGTATAGATGCACAATATTATGAAGTTCTAAAGTTCAATAGTTTACAAATAATCACCTTTCCATAATTCAATGTAGTAAGGTGCTTGGATTCTTGTCTTAGGGTTTTGAGACTTTAAGACCTTCGATCCACTTGAATCCACTTCAAAAATGTAACCTGAAAAAAAGGAAATGGGAGAAGGTTTGTGTCATATAGGGACTGTCTTAGTCATACCTCATTTTGATGTTTCCACCTCCACAAATGGCTATAATTACAATGATATAAATAAAATTCTCTATGTAGAGTATAGGAAAATGGATAAAAAATAAATGATACATGACAATATTGTAACTCACCACTCAAATCTACATTCCTTGTGGGATTGAAGATAGTTTTCTCGTCACATAGAAGGATTAACTCGAGGATGCCTAAAGATCTTGCAAGTGTTAGTGATCATAATAACAAACATACATAATCATAACACATCTCAAAATGCATGAACATATATTTGTTGATATGTTGTAGACATGAGATTGGCTAAAAGAGTGTTATAGATATTTCTCTCTTGAAATCACATTAATTGATTTTAGGATTTTCTTTAGAGATTAAAATTTAATTATGTGTTAAAATGGATGGAAATACTTATACTAATAAGATCTTAAAAATATTTTACATTAACCATTCTGAAAATAGGGCAATTGATTTTCTATTCATGAACATATTGAGCCCAATAGTAATATTTAAGACTTAGGGTTTCATTAGGTAGAAAAATGGCATGGGAACCCTATTCAAGCCCTATTTTTATTTTTAAATGTTCTTTAAATATATATTTAATTCAAATTCCCAAAGAGGACAACTAAATTCGTGAATTATAAGAATAATTAGGCACATGCACTTAGGAGGGAGCCAAACATACTATGAAGTTTTCAAGGGTGACAATTTACAACATTATTTTACTCCCCCACTTTAGTAAGGGTATGAACTTACAAGCATACTGATACTAAAGTACGAAGAAGAAAAAATATTCCTTTCATCAGAACATTGAAGGTGTAAGATGGAACTAAGTTGAGAGATGTAGTAGCCCCCAAAAATATGATCTTATTGAACAATGTAAAGATAAAAGGAATGCATACACATATAAGATAGGATGCAACAAAGAAACATGATAATTCATACAAATACAGAGCACACATGAAGAATACACTGAGAAAATATGAATATAATTGGAGAAAACATGAAGCAAATATGAAGTAAACAAGGTAAAGAAACATGAAATGTATGGTGTCATGGACTAGAAAGATCCACATATTCTTACTACAATCCATACCTAAAATATGACATTCACAAGTCATAGAATAGTAAAGTGTGATATTTTCTAGGTGGCTCATGTATAAATGAAAGCACCATAGGCTAGTGAAGTCCAAAATTAACTAGGTGAGCTTCACAAGTTGCATATGAGAACAACCTAGGCTAGTGAAATTCATTGTTCACTAGGTGAGTTCCATGTCCACAATACTAGAAACTATGGGCCAAGAAAAAATGTTGCTTACTAGGTAACTCTAATAAAGTGCAATAAAGATAATTAATATATTTCATGATAGCATCACTAGGTTCATGGTGTATGAACAAAGTAAAGCACATAGAGGAATGTATGCCCCTTCCTTAAAGTACAATTACTATTGCCAATCAGGAGAAATTTCCTTTAAGGTAAAAGAACTAATATTTGTAAAATGAGGTATGAGAACTTTTTGAAATCTACATGCCAAGTAATATGTCTCAAAGAGCCACCTTATTACAACAGGTTCACCCCCAAGGATAAATAAGTTACAACAATGTAATTTTAATAAAACATAAAGGATCCAAAGATTTGGGGTTAGTATGAATGATGGATAATGTATATTAAAATGATAATTTGATTTGACTTTATTCCCCAAATACTTGTGGAACTACGAGTAAAAGGGAAAAAGTGCACATGGAAAAAAAATTTGACTGAACATGGAAGAGACCTAAATGTCCCAATAATTTACATCATCACCAAAAGGAATAAAAAGAAATTTGTGAAAAATGGGAGAATGAAGATCTACATACAGAAAAATATCATGATAGATTTGTTTTGTTTGTATTTGTGTTCCAATAAGAAAATCAATTTTCATCCACAAAGAACTAACAAAAAAATACATGGCAAGAAACACATTACAAGGAGGTAACATTATATGCAAGAAAAAACACAAAGACAAAGGGTACCAAAAATGTGAGCTAGTTTATTTCTCATGGTTCATCCATGTTATCATTTGAACTAGTGTCGAAATATACCACAATGGGTGTTATGCTAGTGCCACTAGGGTGATCCCATAATATTGGTTTACAATTTTTGGCCAAACTGGACACTGAAATATTTTTTTTTAACTAAATCTTCACTTTCGGGCACCTATAGCAGCTAAACTGCGAGGAATTTGAAGATGATGCAAACTAGATTTCATGACATTTTTTCTGTAAATTCTAAATATATTTTTTTCAAAATTTTTGGAATTAGATTGCACTTCTTTTTCCATCTTCCTCAAAAACTTTTTTTTTTTTTCAGAAAACATTTTTAAAAGTGACACTCACCGTATAACACATAACTTTTTTTCCATGAAGGATAAAATTCTAATTCTTTCGAAGTTATATTTTCAACTCCAATATCTAGTGCTTCCACTTGGTTAGATATTTTTTTATTTAATATATGTTTTTAATTAATTTTGAAGTCAAACTGATTACAATTCAAACATAGCACGATTGTATAATGTATAAGTTTTTTTGTATGTATCAAAATTTAATTTTTCTTTTTCTATTGGATCAATGACTTAAATATCTAGTGCACTCATATTTTTAATTTTTAATTTTTGATAATCTATTATTTGTCCACATGTGCAAAACGAAAAGCTTGATTTTCGGTAAAAAAACCTACATTCATAAGAAATAAGAAATAAATATAATAATCAAATTAAATTTTATTAAAATTATAATTTTTTGGAAGCTTATAATAGGGACTACATACTTAAAAAAAAAAAACAAATGAATTCATTTGATCCCCCAAAAGGTAAATCAAAAGTGGTTTTTTATCAGCATTTTGATAGGTGTAAAGGAGACTCCATTATAGGTATGGTTTAAAACTAGTGGGGTTCTATCCAAGGGGGCTTGGTCTAAGGTGATTTGATCAAACCCTCTTCAATTGGAGTACTTTAAATGGAACATTTCAAGGCTGAAATCATTATATTTTTCTAAAAATATGTGATTTCAGCAAAAATCAAGATCTCCCAAAAATTGTAAACCACTATTGTGGCAGCACTGACTAGCATGATTTCTAATGTACTATCAAGAGTATAAGGAGATATGTGAGTATCCCATGGAGTAGATGGTGCAAAATGTGGTGAGATTTCTAATCATTGAACTTATTGGGAGAGATAAGGCTTAGTTTCATGTTTTGGTGACAAAGGCAAAGCACAGTTAGGTGATGGAAAAAATGGATGGGAGGGAGGAATCTTACATAATTTCATTGTATAGGAGAGGGGTCATTAGGCTAAAAATTGATAGCTTTAGCAAGCTAGTGAACCATAGCATAATGTCATCTCCTACATTATTTTCTAGTTCATTTTTGTCATGCATAGGATTGAACTTGTGGAGGGGGAACATGGGTGTTCTCCACTTTTGCCATATAAAAATGGACCCTTGTCATTTTCATGGCCTTTTAGGTCTTTCTTCACAATCTTTGGTATATTTTTATTTGAATTAATGTTCTAATATGGCTTGAACATGCATATTTAGGTACTAAAATTCAAATAATGACGTCTTGTGAAGGTGTTGTGAAGTGTTGTAAAGCCTTGTAACAAAATTTCATGCTTTTCTAGGCATAATTTCATTATTTACACCTTTCTTATGCTTTATTTGACCCCTTTATGCCCTTATAAGCTTTAATTAAGTGTATTTTTGAATGTAAACACAACAAATAACATTAAATGTGACTTAATTCCCAACACCTACTTTCAGGCTTGACGTGGAATCCATTCGCCATGGGTGGAAAATGAGTCCCCCTCGGCTCCAAATTCAAAAAATTTCAAATTTCCTTTCGGGTTTTTATTCAAAATCACTTGATGTCGGCCTGTGATGAAGTATGAACAGGTTACTAAGACATAAGAATGTATAAATAAGTGTTCTACATCCATTCTAACCGCTTATCGACATCAATTCATCAAGTTCACTTATTCACTCATTCACTCAAGCATTCAAGAACTTTACATAATCAATTCAAGCATAAATCAAGCATTTTGGAGCATCCATTGACATCACTTTATATTTTCTTCAAGGGTTTGGTAAGTTGATAGAATTTGCATGTTATTTGTTTATCATTCTCTTTCTTTTCATTATTTCCTTAAGAGTTTGATTACCAAAGTGGGGTTTGACCAAGGAAAACCCATATTTGCTAACCCTCAACCATTTTTCCCCTCTTGCATGTGTGTTTGCAAACTTTTGTCTGTTGATTTAACAAGCATTTATGTTTTGAAGAGTGGTCAACAAGTCAACAAGGTGCTTCAAGTCAAATCAACCACATTTCAAGATTGGAGAAGGTATTATGTTCGTTTCCTACAGAATTGACTTTGGCGACCCGACAAGTAGGCATCCTCAGATTTGGTGTTGCAAAATTGTCTCCTGATTTCTCAAAATTTTGGGAGAGGACTGATTCACCACTAGTGGTGAATGAGTCCCACTTTAAGGTTGGAAATATAAGTTTTTTCAGATTCTGGATCTCGACACTCAGAAACCTGTTCCTGATAGTTTTCATTAGAAGCATGACTAATTCACCACCCTGGGTGAATGAGTCCCATTGGTGAATTTCTATGATTCTAGATAGCATTCAAAAGATTCAAAATTCCTCAATATCTGCCTAGGTACACTCTGATTCTACCCATTTCCTTTTTCTTTTGCATTTGTTCATTCATAGTTCATGTTTGCATATCACATTATGTTTTCCAACATTGCATAATTCTTAGATTTTGCATACATAATCAGTCATTTAGATCACTTAATTACACTTAATTGATCTCATTTCATCTAAACAACATTGCATAATTTGAGTGAACCTAGCTAGCATTTTTGGCCTACCTCTCTCCTTTTAGGTGAAAAACCCTAGAAGAGTTAGAAAGGTTTAAGGAGCCAAAAATCTATGGTTCATTTTGGTGAACCTACATTATTGAGCAGTTTGCATTTCTAATTTCATTTACATATTGCATCCTAGATTACACTTGCATCAACATTCAATTAGGGTATTGTTTGGTTTTTCCATTATAGGGTTTCTTAAATTGCATAAGTGAAACATTCATTTAGATTTCATTTGTGCATTGCATATAATTGAAAAACTTGAAAAATTTGCATCTGCATCCTTCATGGCAATCTAAACAACATTAGAATCAAATTAAATTTTCTTAAAAACACAAAAAAATCCCATATTGGGACTCATTCGCCACCCTAGGCAAATTAGTCCCCTTGCACTTTTTAAACATTTTCTGGCATTTTCCTCCATTTTTGTTTTCTCTATTTACTTCTCTATTTCAGTTAGTAGATTTTATGTTATTTACATTTTTCCATCCTAGATTTCATTGCATTTACATTCACCCCATCTTTTGTGGTACTTGTATGAGTGTTTGGTGCCCCATTGATAATGCTTTAGTGAGATGAAGTTCTAGACTCATGGCCTCCCGTGATAGTATTTTGGTTGCGGACCTTGGGATATCAAGAGCTCCTACTCCTAGTATGGACAATGGTGCATTAGGCATCAACAATACCACTTCTATGCCTTCACCTTTCCATCCAATGAATGTTGACAGACAAACAACTCCATCCCGCAAGAAAATTTCTTTAATATTCATGAGGATTTTGCACACTTACAACAAGACTTCTCCCTTGAAAACATTTCAACCACTACCATACCCGCAATAGAAAACCTTCATCATTTGATTGAAAGTGATGATGGCTTACAAGTAATGAAAATAGTTGCTGATATTTACAATAAACACGCCTCTTCCAATTCCCAATCCGCAAACATGCTTGTAAGCCAAGGAGGGACTCACGTTCCTCCCCCTTCAACCATAGCATCCATACCAATTTATACCACTTCTCAGGTTACAAAAACTATGCAATAGGTTAGTTATGTGGCTCCTTTTGCAATTCCAACTAGCATTCCTAGTTCTCTTGTGGCATCACAAGTCCCCTCCACCACCTTCACCCCTCTTAGTGTTCCTCTCACTTCCCCTAACATTTCCTACACTCCACCATTTTCTCTTCCACCTCAAACCACTTACCCTAACCCGATCATTACACAACTCCTTAGCATAGTCTCATCCATACAATGAAATATTTCCACTATTAGCCAAGGTCAAAACGCTCCACCCACATATCATGTTTGTAGCAGCCCCTTATCCCTAGAAATATTATGAACCCCGATGCCACAAGGGATAGAAATGCCTAGATTTGAGAAATATAGAGGTAAAAGAGACCTTATTAACCATGTTAATGTTTATACAACTTTATGTAGTGATTTTTCCCTTGATGATAAACTCTTAGCCAAAAAATTTCCAAGGACCTTGAAAGATACTGCATTAGAGTTGTTTTCCAACTTGTCCAATCATTCCATCTGATCATTTAATGAATTGGTGGATGCTTTTATAAGTCACTTCCAGGTTCACATGACTCCTAAAAGGATGGTGTCTGATCAAATGAGATGTAGACAAAACACAGATGAAAACATAACTGATTTTATCTCACGATACCAGTCATTATATGCTCAAATTGATGTCGAGATTCCTAAGGAACATTTGTAGAAGATGTTTAACAAAAACTTGCACACAAACCTTCAGGAAAATTAACAATGATGAAATTTCCTTCATTTATGCATTTTTTTACAACCCTTTGCGAATATCATAACTTGGTTTCTAGTTGTGATTCAAAGTCGACTTCTAACCAAGCTAAGAAATTTGAACCACAAAACCAAAAAACACACAAAAAATTTGAAAACCAAATAGAGGATTTTTATAAATCAATCCATCTCCTCAACCACAACCTTAACCTACTCAAAATAAAGTGGAAGTTGTTAAAGCAATGGTGCCTTATACCTATGGGGACCCGAAGAGACAATTTGCCCCCTTACCCAATACTCTCCATAATACAATGAATCAATTACTTCAACAACAAATGATCACCTTTCCTATCGTAAAACCACTTGATACCACCAAACCTTTACCACCTACCTTCAAACAAAATGCTTATTGTCACTTTCATTTCCAAAATGGACATGACACTAAAGAATGTAAGCGTCTCAAACATTTAGTTCAAGACCTCATTGATTTAGGCTGTTTATTTGTTGCAGGTGTTAATGATCAAGGCAATAAGTCCATTGCACCCCCTAACCAGAATTTACAAATCTTTACCAACCCCATGCATAAACATAGTATCTCATTTTTCAAGGTTAATGAACCTTCAAACACTAATGTAATGAATGTTGATACAAATAGTGAACAACATGACATAACTCCAATTGTTACCCACGTCAATCCTATGAATGAACTTGTGGGTGTGATAGACATTATTCCTCATATGGGCCAAACTAGTAAATCTCTTGATATCACTTTTTCTTCTAAAGATATAATTCAAAAGCTTCTTGATGGTCCTCTTTACATAGCTAGTAGAATCTATGATAAGCCCACCAATGGGATATTAATAGATCCCTCATGTAGCGAGAATGTGATCACAAAAGAGTTTTTAGTATTACATGAGCTTTATTAAGAAGAATGTGATAAACCAACTACATGGATTAAAACACATACTATTTTTGCATTCCCTACAATCGGATTGTTCATGTTCCCATTACAAATAGGACCTAAAACTTTGGATGTAACATTTTCTATCATTTCACAATTGGATCAATTTCATTTGCAACTAGGAATTTTATTTACACATGGGAATGAAATATTTACCATACACCATAGTGGCTTTAATCCATTATCTTCTAAAGCTAATTTCTCCCTACAAGCTTTTTGGCATGGACCTATAGAACCTATTACTCCTCACAAATAATTCTTTTTCATCGCCTATCAAAACTTCAAAGCCAAACAAATAGCCAAGTTGTCTCTTCATAACTAGTTACCATCCACTTCCACTTCTCCTATCCTAGATGAATCCATGCTTCAACCTAAGTCCGACATTGAACCAATCACACAACCTCCCAAACAACCAAACACAAACACTTCACCTTCATCATTTAAACGACCCAAAGATATTGAAACCAATCCTGTCATGCCTCCCTGCATTAAACAAGTGTATAAAGCCAAAGAGAAAGTGATTGATCCATCCTCTTCAGTTTCTTTTTTTCTTACCCCTTTGAAAGACAAGGAACCTCTAATGACTCAATCTACTCTTACACCTCAACAACTTCAAAATAGAATTAAACAAAACTACGGTGCTAGGAAACATAGGTGTCATTGTCATCTCCTTGCTTGTCAATGTTGTATAAAAGAAAACAAAGAAAATAAACCTTCACCTTTGAGATAAGTAATAGATGACCACCCTCCTCCTGACCTGCCACAAGATAGTCCAGTCCAAACTTCACAACATAATGAACCAATCTAACAACCACAACTTTTGATACATCCTTCCTCAGAAATCAGCCTTCGTCCTCCCATCATCGTCAATCTTGATGATGATGATGATGATGCGAAGATCACAAAAATAGATGAAGACATGCATAATGATATAAAATATTTATTTTAATCTACCATGAGATTAAATGATAAATCCTCTCAACCAAGTGAAGAACTTGGTACATCTCCTATTTTGGCACTTGTAATTCTTCCTTTGGACAATTAACTACCCTCACAATACATCGACCATGATTGGGAGGCAGGTGACTTGTTAGATCTATGGTTGACTTGCATTCACCTGGCTAGCCTTTTTGAATTTTCCTTTTTAGTTTTTCTTTCTTTTACACTTTCATGCGTGTATCATGTTTCCCTCGTAACATGCATTTGATGTTTCCTCTCTTTGTACACTTCTTCTATTTGTACCTCTATTCTTCTATATGTTGTCCTTTCAATTTTTCACTTTTGTTTTTTGTTTTCCCTTTGGGGATGATGCAAATTGTAGAGACATCCTATGTCTCTTCCATGTTGACCCAAAAGGACCTTTTCTTTTTTTCTTTTGTTTTGTGTTTTTCCTTTTTGGGATGACACAAAGCATTGAGATGCTCTATGTCTCTTCCATATTGACCCAATATGTCCCTTTTCCTTTCTACTTTATATTTTCTTGTGTTTTTCCCTTTTGGGGATGACGCAAGGCCTCAAGACCGAAATGTCTCCTTCTTGTTGACCCAAAATAATTTTCTTTTACATTTTCCTTTCCATTTTATTTTCACTTATGTTTTCATTTCTGGGACAATGCAAGGAATTGAGACTACAATGTCTCTTCCATGTTGACCCAAAACAAACTTTATTTTTCTTTTGTTTTCACTCTCTTTGTGTCATTCTTCAAGTTATATGTGCTTTGGGGAATGATGATAGTTCTGAGCTCTTTCATAAAAAACATTGCAGCAACAAACATACTAACCCCAAATCCATAGATCCCTTATGTGTTTGGTGTGTTCTTCTCTAGGTGACAACTCCCTCTCTTTTGTTTTTTTTTTCGTTGACATGATGCAACCTAACATAGTTCAAACATATGACTTGGAATAGGACTTTCCAAGTTGGCTCTCATGTTTTTTTTTCTTTTTTGTATCTTCTTTCCTTCGCCACTTTAAAGTAATTGCTCACTGAATGATGTGTCACAATTCATTTAAAGTGGGAGGCATACATTACCATCAATTCATTTACATTCTTGATTATTAGTGCAGCCTTGTCATCTCATATGATGCGTTTGTCACTTTGTGGATGACATTGGGTGTGATTTCTTTCATAAGTGTGATCTATCTAAGCATATTACATTCCTCTTGGTGGCTTGATGTGACACACTACATCCCCTAAGTTGTGAATATACTATTCTTTGATTGGTACTCTCTTGGAGATATTAGATACAATGTTCCTAAATGATTGACCTTGCATGAACTTAACAAGACTCCTTTGAACATTTTTCACATTTTACATTTCATATTTTTACATTTTACTTTTGGTATTTTTACCACCTTGCATAATGCAACTTGCATTCCTGTGGTACCTTAGTCTTTTTTCATGAGTTCTAAGCATACAAATATTTGCTTGTCTCATGAAGCATGAACCAAAATTTTCCTTTGTGGAACCTTGTTAAAGTTATCAGGAGGTATAAATTTAATATGGTTAAGTGGGAAGCCCATCCAGCAGCACGAATTTCCCCATAGCCACCTTTGTGTTTGTGAGTGCATACCAACTAACGTATGTAATTCACCTTGTGGGAATTTTCACCCAACAAACTGCTATGAGTTTTTTCACCCTAGAGTGAGAATACATTCTCCTTTTCAAGTAATTAGCCTAGATCTAATCCACAACTAGTTGGACAGATGATCGAAGCTTCATCCAATTCTCTCATTTCAAATTTTTTTTGTTCCTTTTTTCATATGTTTAGTTTGCCATGGGATCTTCATCTTGGGGGATTGATCATCCCTCTTTATCATTGTCATTCCATCTTGCTAATGTAAGTGCAGTTGAACCCTCCTTTCAATGTGCATGGCTACTTTAGTGTGATTTTGAAGCAAGTTCATCCTCTCACTAAAGTGGGGGCTAAATGTGTAGTAGAAAAATGACCACTTGTCATTTTCATGGCCTTTTAGGTCTTACTTCATGATTTTTGGTCTATTTTGCTTTGAATTAATGTTGTAATATGGCTTGAACATGCATATTTTGGTACTAAAATTGAAATAATGACATCTTGTGAAGGTGTTGTGAAGTGTTGTAAAGCATTTCTACACTCTTCTAGACTATATTCATTACAATTCACCTAAAAATCACCTTTTCATCACTAATCAAGTCCTATTTTGAAGTGTTGTAAAGTCTTGTAACAATGTTTCATGCTTTTCTAGGCATACTTTCGCTATTTACACCTTTCTTATGCTTTATTTGACCCCTTTATGCCCTTATAAGCTTTAATTAAATATATTTTTTAATGTAAACCCAATAAATAACATTAAATTTGACTTAATTCCTGACACCCACTTTCAAGCTTGAGGTGGGACCTATTCACCATGGGTGGTGAATGAGTCTCCGTTGGGTTCAAATTCAAAAAAAAATCACTTGATATCGGCCTGCGATGAGGTATCAATGGGTTACTAAGGCAAAATAATGAATAAATAAGTGTTTTTGCATCCATTCTAACCACCTATCGACATCAATTCATCAATTTCACTTATGCACCCATTCACTCAAGCATTCAAGCACTTTACATCATCAATTCAAGCATAAATCAAGTATTTGGAGCATCCATTGACATCACTTTAGATTTTCTTCAACAAGGGTTTGGTAAGTTGATAACATTTGCATGTTATTTTTTTATCATTCTCTTTCATTTCATTATTTCATTAAGGGTTTGATTACCAAAGTGGGGTTTTCTGAAGGGAAATCCCTATTTGCTAACCCTCAACCATTTCCCCCCTCTTGCATGTGTGTTTGCAAACTTTTGTATGTATATTTAACAAGAATTTAGGTGTTGAAAAGTGGTCAACAACTCAATAAGGTGCCTCAATTCAAATCAACCACATTTCAAGCTTGGAGAAGGTATTATATCTGTTTCTTGCAGAATTGACTGCAGCAACCCGACAAGCAGGCATCCTCAAATATGTTGTTGCATAGTTGCCTCCTAATTTCTCAAAAAATTTGGAGAGGAATGATTTTCCACAAGTGGTGAATCAGTCCCACCTTAAGGCTAGAAATCTAAGTTTTGTCAAATTCTAAATCTTAACACTCAGAAACCTATTCTTGACAGTTTTCATCAGAAGTAGGACTAATTCACCACCCTGGGCGAATGAGTCCCACTAGTGAATATTTGTGATTCTACAAAACATTCAAAAGATTCTAGATTCCTCAATCTCTACCCACGTGCACTCTAATTCTTCTCATTTCCTTTTTGTTTTGCATATCATAATGTGTTTTCCAACATTGCATAATTCTTAGATTTTGCATACATAATCAGTCATTTAGATCTTTTAATTTCTTGCACTTAATTCATCACATTTAATCTAAACAACATAATCCATTGCATAATTTGAGTGAACCAAGCTAGCAATTTTGGCCTACCTCTCTCCTTTTAGGTGAAAAACCCTAGAAGAGTTAGAAAGGTTTAAGGAGCCAAAAATCTACGATTCACCAGCATTGGTTCATTTTATTCCTTTCTAAGAGGAACAAAAGGAACCACCAAAGGTTAGGATAGAATAGGAGAGAGATATTTACATAGAACTTATTGTTTTTCTCTAGGAGGTACAAAATTAATCCCTAAAATGTAGGAAGATTTGTTGCACAGATGGTTTTCATTGCACAAAAATATTGACATGTTAATGCTTGATACAACCGCTAGAGTTAATGAATCCATGGGAGGTGACTAATCCATGTCATGAACCCATGTATTACACTTCATAGCACAAGGAGACCAAGGGTGCACACATTTAAATAATTCTCCCCCAGCGCAAGTGTGGGGTTTGAGCTCGTGACCTACGATCTGATACCAATTGTTGCACAGATAATTGTTGTTGCACCAAAATATCAAACTATTAATGCTTGATACAACCCCCAAAGTTGATGAATCCATCAGAGGTAGTTAAGCCATGTCACAAACCCAAGTTATGCGCTACACAACACAAGGAGACCAAGGGCTCACACCTTGCAAAAAGATCTAGATTATGTTGAGCAGTTGTCTCATGGTCTTTTATAGGATGGCGGAGGTAAACCTATAACATAGATTCTAGATGCTTGGGCTTGAGGAAGGGTACCCAATTTGAGCTATGGTTTGTTCACTATTTGTGGAGTAGGAGGAAAAACAATTGTAGCTACTAGATACAATGGTGTCTCAAGGGAAACAACATAAGTAGTGGTTGAGACATTTGATAGAAATCATTTGCTAATATGATTGGCTTTAAATTTTTGATATTATAGAAATATAAATCCCCATGAGCCTAAATGTGTTGGGTTTTTTGTGGTCAAAAGTAGTCAAGGTAAGTTTTCATGTAGAGAAAAGGGCTTAAACCCAATATATGATAAATAGTATGTATTTATCCTTCGAATGGTAACTTAATACATTTATGGATAAGAAAGAAAACCACATTCATGGAAGTAATCCATCAATTTCCTAACTTCACAAGAAATTGATCTAAGGTATGGATTATGGTAAAAATAAAATAAAAATTCTTAGGTCCAACTTTGATGGGAATAGTTAAGGAAACTATTGTAGGAGATGTAGAACCATTATGAACTCTGATAAAGACTTCTGATTGTTCAAATTTGTCTTGTTATAATTTATGCAAACAAATAAATTCTCTTATCATCACACTAACTAAGCATACTAGATCAATGAGTATTCCTCATCTTGGTTTAACATTAATTCTAGTGGTAATATAGAGAGGACCATTAGGTGCATCCTTAGAAGAATCAATATGGGTGAAGGTAATATCAGGAAAGAGTTTGGGTTGGTCTTTGCAATAGATGGACATACATCATGGCAACTATTTTAGGATCTGGTAAAATCTAATGATCAAATATGAAATTTGGTTATTCTACACGCTTAGAAGAGTGGCTAGGTAATGGGTTGGTATAAATTTATTATTTATTAGTGTTAATTATGAGGTGCAACTTATTTATTCTATTTATCATTCACACTAGCTATCTGGATGAAATTGGAGCCATTGAGGTCTTACACTTGGTGCTTAATACACATATATCACATAATATGATGTCTAGTTTTATGATGCTATTAATAGAAGGAATTTGGGTTATAATGACAAGATAATAGTGTAGTGGGTTCCACAGGATGAATAGGAGGGAGTTGAACAAAACTATTATTAATTAATTGCAACATAATGTAAAGAAGAGAGTTAGGAAATGTGTGAATTATTGGTCTATTGGTTTGAATTGATAGGGAGTTTTAAGGGAGTCATAGTGGCAACATATGCTTGGATGTTATTAGAAGGATGGGAATTTATCTTGATAATTTTATTTTCTTTGTGAATGGAGGATAATTAGAAGTAGGAACGACTTCAAATTTCCAACTTGGAGTTGATGAAGATAAAAAATCATATTGGCTAACTGATTTTTGGTAATCACAAAGAGTGATGCATAGATGTGTAAATGAAGGGTATATCATTAATAAAATGTTAGCTTGGATGTTTTTTTGTAATTTTTCAATGAAAACTCTCTAGAAATTAGCATCCAAGAGGGAATATGAAATTTGAGAGTAGAGGGAATCTTGATTGATGAAAAAGTGTTTAATAATGCTTATTCTACTATTAACTAATTTTTTAGGATAGTTGGGTATATGCAGGATCATGATGGGCCAAAAAGTGGCAATATGATGGGTATGTGGCTGACAACTATTTTTTTACCCAAATTTGATGAAACGAAAAGGGTTTTTAAAGGATATTCTCAGCTTTCCACCAATATAAATTATATTTTACCTTGAATTTAATAAATAATTGTATTCATTTTCTATTCAAATTATATTTAAGAGTCCTAATTGATAAGGGTGATTGAAAAGCGTGTAAGAACTTCCAGAAGCGGTATCGTTTTTGAATCAAAAGGCTTATGTCACACATTCTATCTTTACATACTATAGAGGATTAAAAAAAAAATGAATTTCATGAAGTTTTGACCAAGTTAAGGTGGTTATACATACAAATTTTTATATTTTTTAAAAATTTGTAATAAAAAATTCAAAATTAATTATTTACTTGGAAAAAAATTACAAAAAAATATGCATCACATCAGGGCATGAGTTCTCTACTTATATCTAAGATCTTATAAAAAACTATTATCATTTTATTGTGGTTGGGGTGGTGGAATGAGACACCTACTTATTTTCCACAGAGATTTAAATGCCTACATTGGAATTTTAAACTTTCACCAAATGAATATTTTTTTTTAAAACAAACCTAGTGGTTGCATAAATACATTCAATTTTCTGATTCTATTCTTACATATTTTTACTAAATAATATAGATCGCTTGTTAAAGAATTTTTACATCAAGTTGCCTAACTCTGATTTTTTCTAATTTTTTTGCCATAGGGGCCTATTTTTTCCATGATGATCTTGCACATACAGGTTTCTTGGAATTCTAAAATTTCCTAAGTTTTCAAATGTTGAAAATAATTATATTTATATCAACATTTATTCATTTTTCCCACAAAATGGGGTTGGAGATTTCTTTCAGTTGGCTAAATCTGCTCCCTATTCTGGGAGGTTGGTCATGAGGTCTAGTCCCCCAACCCACAGTAATTCCCTGAGAGAGAGGTGTATTTATGCAAGCTGCAAGCTAGTCACATTAAAAGTTACCAAATTACATTGACGGTTATGAGGGGTTGGTATACGATTCCTTGATCCTAAAAAAAAATAAAAATTTCCCCACAAAATGAATTATTAAAATCCAAAAAAATAATTTATATTTGTAAATATAAAAAATGTCGCCAATAACATTTTCAAATTTGGGCCAAAATAGGTTGATCAATGGTGGTGGC
This sequence comes from Sequoia sempervirens, assembly GCA_007258455.2. Taxonomy (NCBI): domain Eukaryota; kingdom Viridiplantae; phylum Streptophyta; class Pinopsida; order Cupressales; family Cupressaceae; genus Sequoia; species Sequoia sempervirens. Next base: position 12,714 of record VDFB02070695.1, on the reverse strand, counting down.
ATCCTAGAAAAGATCTATTTTTGGGCTTTTAGTGTTGTTAAATAAATATTTAATATTATTTCCAATTATATATATTTTTTGAAACAACTATAAAATGGGAAAATTCTAACAATTAGGCTCAAGAACATAGGTAGGAGCTAAACAATGTGAAATTGTCAAGGGTGAAAATTAACAATGCTACAATAGTAATAGCATCCTTATAGGATGTAGGCTCATCAAACTTATTTAATAAAGGAAATATACAACAAAAATTTGGTATATGCGTCAACTATAATTTTCGTGTCTTATGTATCTTCTAAAAATGGGAGTATGGAGATCTTGTTCTTGAGTTTTCTCAATTTATTCCTAGTTATCTTCTCTAACCTCTTCAACATTTTGCAAACCTCACTTGAACCCTGTTTTTCTTCTCTTCAAGGTTGGATAACTTCTCACGTTACAAGGATTTTAAATCTTAGAAGAATAACATAAAATATATATTCAAGTTGGGAAATGAGGAACCATTTTTTGAGGTAGGTAAGACCTTCACTTTTGGTTCCAAAAAATCCAAAGGGAGTATCGCTAAGGTTAATAATTAACTAGAAGTACAAGGAATAAAAAATTTAATTTCTAAAAGTATTACCCACTACATAGTGTATCCCTATGCCAGTTTCTACAATATACCTACATGTTTATTTCAACATATAGGGCTAAGCAAACTTTTATGAACCATAGATTTTTGGCAACCACTTGCTTTCTAGTACTCCTAAGGTTTTTCACCTAGAAGAAGAAAGATGGGCCAAAAATGCTAAAGGGTTCATTCAAATTATGTTATGTGTGATGTTGTATGACTAAATAAGATGATCTAAGTGCTGCTAATTAGAAAAATAGATTGATTATTAAGTGAAAACAATTGAAATGCAACTTGTTTGAAAACACATTGTGTAATGCAACAATGAAATAGAAATGAATACAAAACTTAACAGAACTGAACCAAATTGAAATGTGCACCTAGAATGTGGATGAACACTAGAAATGGATTCTGGAATGCTTCTAATCCTTATTTTCAGACCTGATGGGACTCATTTGCCATTCTAAGCGAATCAGTCCCAGTACTACAAAACTGAGCTGGAACCCATTTTTAATGAAAGGGTATCTAAAAATGTAGAAAACACAAAACTAACCTTGGATTGGGACTCATTCACCACCCATGGTGAATGAGTCCACTTTTTAATTTCTGATTTCAAAGGTGGATTCTGAAGCTTTTGATTTATTCTTTGACTTCGTACAGGTGTTCGCTTCCAAAACTCTAATTTACAAGTCTGAAAATGAGATTTTGTTGATACTTTGAATTTTTGAATGAAGATAATACTTTAGAAACCTTGTAAATTTATCTTCAATGATTTCCAAGCTTCCAAGGGACCTAAATCTACAAACAAACAAGAAGAGAAGAGGAAATTGTGAATGTTAGGGCATGGGGGTTTGCCTTGGTCAAACCCCGTTCAGGTAATTAAACCAAAATGATGAAAGAATAGAATGAAACATTCAATAATGGAATATATTACCTTTCCATGATGTTGATCTTGGATTTCTGTAGCAATGGAGGAAGATTCAACCCTTGAATGTCTTTAGAAGCTTTCTTGATGACTTGCAATGATGAAGTCCTAAGTTGCTTGACTTGAGATGAAAGATTGGTGGATGAATAATGAAGAATGGATGTGAATTGAGTTAATGGATATAAAAATGAGTTTAGAGGTGATTTTATAGGAAATTCACCATTTTTACCCATTAATACCTCATCACAGGCTAACATGAAGTAATATTAAACTCAAATTTCACTTTTTTCCTGCTCAAAGGTCAAAATTAGGTCAAATGGGACTCATTTGCCACACATGGTGAATGGGTCCCACCTAGATGGGACTGATTTACCATGCATGGAAAATGGGTCCCATAGGGGCAAATTTGACAGCTAGGAAGCTAGGAGATAAAGAAATAAGGTTTAAATTTCAAGCTTGTGGATTATTTGATCAATTTAAGCCTCAAGATGCACAATATGGGTTAATATGCAACTATTAGTGATGATGTAAATGCCAAATAGGGCTTGGGACAAAGAAATAAATGTGAAAGTGTGATTAAATACACTTTACAACACTAACATGAGGTCCACATAGCCTAAGAAGGAACACAAATTAATGTGAATGTGCAAGACACATTACAAAACTATTTTTGCATTAAGTTTACTTTACAAGCCTTCTAAATTGATGTGATAGTGTTATTAAACACATTTTATAATGTTGAATTAGGGAGAAATAGGTTCATTAAGTCTAGAAAAGTGTGAAAGTATCTTACAACACTTTACAACACCTTTACAAGACATTCTTAAAAGAATGTTAAGGGTCCAAGACCTAGTATGGATGCATAAAATTCCTCACAACACTAGATTAAGACCTCATTAAGTCCATATTATCATGAATCAATCCCATGTTAAGCAAAGGGTACTTTTTTCTACTGTGCAATTTAAAAAATATATCTTACTAGGAAAACTATTTTCAAATATGGCTATAAAAACCCATAATGATATTATGCACTTGTACACAAAATATGGAAGGACAAGACAACTAAAATGCATATAAATTTTGATTTTTTTTTAAATATGTTGAGGTGATATGATAGGGAGAATATTACATGCCAAGACCAATATCTAGATGGACATAATGTATGGGGTTTATGTAAAATATGTAATATCTCAAAATAGGTAAAATTCCTTAATAATTATATACCTCAAGACCATATCCATTCAAATGAACATATAAACTAGGTTACACAAATACAATTGAATAAACACCTAACATTGTAGAATTTTAGAAGAGTTAGCTTAAGACTCTAGAAATACACTCATTTATTTGTTCATTAATATTTTATGAGATACATTACAAAATATTTGAAATGATTTTATTTCCTTTTGGATGACCAACCAATCAAGAATACATAAATATAATACATAGAATGTTTTTGGGGATACTCAAACAATGAAAAATCTATTAGTTACACCCATTCATCAATGTCACAACTATTCTATTATAAATTTTATACAAAGCCACATTAATAAAATTTTAAATGATACTCCCAAGATTTATATAACAAAACCATAATGCTAATTGTAATATTTTTCAACCTAACTCTACATAGGAAACTATCCAATTTCTTAAAATTAAACTTAAGACATCATTTATCCAACAAGTAACTTTCCTTAGAGATGAAACTATAACATTGCAAAAATCAATGGTGTACATACATTTATGCATCAAATTGATGCCTCACATTGAAAGTTAGCTTTTGAGGTAAGATGGATAGTTGGGGTAGCTTGACAACACTAATAATGGTACGAAGGTAAGAAAAAAAAAAACTTCACCACTCTATTTCGCACAAGAAACTACCTCTTTTCAAAATATTTACCTAATCTTTAAAATATTTAACATGAATATTCCTTTTACCTCACATAATACATGAAGATCATACTAATATCACCATGATAACTATCACATATGTGGAAATGAAAAAGGTATCTCTTTTCCTTATTTGATTTGGGAATGATTAACATTAAAATGGACCAAATGTCACACTAATCTAGCATTGTAATGTGTTTTCTATTGCAAGATGGTGTGTCCCTTGGTCTTCCTTGTAGCACAACACTTGGGTTTGTGACATGGTCTAACCACATCCTATGGATATTAACTGACACTTGTATCAGGCATTGACAGGTCAACCATTTAGTGCAATGACAAGGCCAACAATTGGTATTAGAGCTGGTCATAGGTTCAAACCCCTTGCTTGTGCTGGGGGGATTGTTGGAAGATGGTGTGTCCCTTGGTCTTCCTTGTAGCACAACTCTTGGGTTTGTGACATGGTCTAACTACCTCCTATGGATCTTAACTGACACTTGTATCAGGCATTGACACGTCGACCTTTTGGTGAAATGGCAAGGCCAACATTTTCCACATTCACATTGGATTTAGGGCCCTTTTGAGCTAAATAGATATAATTTTTCCTTAATTTAATGTTGTAAAGTATATTTATTTACACTTTCACATTGATTTTTGGGCCCTCTTGCATTTATGACCTCCATATAATCATTAATAGGCCCCTAAGACCTTATATTATGCATCTTGAGGCTTATTTAAATCAAAATCCCAACAATATCAAAAAATAAACTTAATTTCTCAACTCTCTGACATTTTCTCAAGCTAAAAAGGGGTAAGAGCAAGAAGATGAGTCCACAAAGTGTGGATTTTTTTCCTTAGGGAAAAAAACAAAATCGACTTGCAAAAATGGGATCTCGCTTTTTAATAAATGGGATCCCATTTTTAAAAATGATATCTCCAACCTAAATTCTAAACAAGATCCCATTTTTTAAAAAATTGGGACCCTGTTTATTAATGTGTTCCAAGCAAGAATTCAAGAAATGGGATCCTAATCTTTACAAAATGGGATATCTTTTTTAAGTGGTATTTATTTGTAAAAATAAACGAAACTCAGTTAGGCACATAGGATCCCAATTTTTCACAATAGACAATGACCTCAAGGTAAGCCTCCACCCCCATTTTTTTTTTCTTTTTTTTTGTTATTTTGAAATTTTTAACACAATAATAGATTTTAGTAAAAAAATTTCAATTTATTTCATGTTTTATGTATTTTTATTTAACTATAATAGAAGAAATGTTGTTTTTTAGAAGAAAACAAATGAAATAAAACCCTCAGTATATTGAATAGAAACAAAAAAATCAACCTTAAATCATATCTTAAGAAAAAAAATCAGCTTTTGAAACCTAAATTGTTCAAGCAAAAAAAAAAGTTTGCATTTGAAAATCCTAAATTGAAAGGAAACAAAAAATATTGCATTTCAAAACCCTAAATTGATAGGAAAAAAAATTGCATTTGAAACCCCTAAATTGAAATGCAATAAAAAAAATTGCATTTCAAAACCCTAATTGTTTTTTGAAACCCTAGAATTGAAATCAAACAAAATAATTACATTTCAAAGCCTCCAATTGAAGTGAGGCAAAAAATCTTTACAGAAAACCATAATTGATTCTTGAAACCCTAAATTGAATTCAAACAAAAAATTTGCATTTGAATTTACCCTAAATTGAAATCAAACAAAAAAATTTTCATTAGAAAACACTGATTTCAAGATCAAGAATATTTGATAATGGAATTTAAATTCATTTGCATTTCTTAAATGTTTTAAATTTCATTTGCATTGTATGGAGGCAAGTATGTAGGCATGCCTATGGATGAAATTATTTGGTAGATTTAGGTTGATACGTAGTAAATTAGGGTCCTTGATATTGACAATGAAATAGGATTTTATAAATATTATACACTTAAATGTGTATTCATTAAGTTAGAGAGATGTGTCAAGAGACACAATCAATTAAAATTTATGAACATAGACATAATTAGATTAGGAAACATTATGTTAAACCTTTCTTGTGGGACTAGTGGATCATTAGAATTGATATAAATTATATGTTTACAAATTATGCTCAATTATGTGTTTCTATTATGGATTATGCTTAATTGAGTGAATAATATGGGCCTTATGCATCTATTATGATTCATACTATCTTAAAACATGATACTATGCCTTAATATGTTACAATTTAAACCATGATTGTTAAAAAATGAGTAGATAGTTAAATTTCCTCACTAGAAGAGTATAGACCTCAACATAATTTTATGATCACTTCTATACTTATATGGTAGTCATATATATTCTATTTGTATGGATCTTCAATGAGTAAACATATGTGTGAAGCTTAGGAACAAACCCATGTTTTCAAGGTATCTAGCTAGAGCATTATAAAACTTGGTGAATAGTTATATGGGAAAATACCTCCATCATAGAAGCAATCTAAGGAAATAGTCAGTCTATTCATAAAATCAAAAATATTCATAAACTAATGTTGTTGCATATGTGATGAATAAAAAATATTTACCCCCTTACTTGTCATCCTATTACCCTAAACCCTAAACTGATGTCTTAAGGGTTCCTAATATGAGCTTAAGGTGTCCTGAAATCTAAACTCTAAACCCTAAACCCTAAAGAATTCATTTTGTCCTAGGACCTTAAAATGATTTGGTTTCCTTGGGAAACTCTGCCAAATTTTATTCCCTTAAGCCATGTCATTTTGTCATAGGACCTTACTATATAGATCCCCTTAAGCCATCCTATTACCCTAAACTCTAAATTGATGTCTTAAGCGGTCTTAATATGACATTTATTAAGGGGATCAAATAAGTTCCCAAAATTTAGTGAAGCTTCCCAAGGTAGCCAAATTTAACAATGATAAGATCATGCAAGATTATATTATGAATGAGATTTCATGAGCGGTTGGTTAGTTGAAACAAGGTCTATCTCAATCAATAGTTCCACAAGAATTTTTTTTTCACTAACTTGCAAGTCCATTATTCCAAGGGACACCCAAACTTCACCCTAAGCCCTAAACACTAAACCCTAAACCCTAAACTCTGAACTTTAAACTCTAAACCCTAAACGCTAAAGCATTCATTTTGTCCTAAGACCTTAAAATGATATTTGGTTGCCTTGGGAAACTCCATGAAATTTTATTCCCTTAAGCCATGCAATTTTTTCTTAGGACCTTACCACATAGATCCTCTTAAGCCATCCTATTACCATAAACCCTAAACTGATGTCTTAAGGGTCCCTAATATGACATTTCTTAAGGAGATCAAAGAACTCAAAATTTGGTGAAGTTTCCCAAGGAAACCAAATTTAGCAATAATAAGGTCGTGCAAGATTATAATATGAATGAGATTTTATGAGAGGTTGCTCATTCAAAACAAGAGCTATCTCAATCAACTATTCCATAAGAAAATGTTGTTCACTAACTTGCAAGTCCATTAATCCAAGGGCCACTAAAAATTCACCCTAAACCCTAAACCCTAAAGCATTCATTTTGTCCTAGGACCTTAAAAATAAATTTGGTTGCCTTGGGAAACTCCACCAATTTTTTTTCCCTTAATCCTTGTCATTTTGTCCTAGGACCTTACTACATAGATCCCCTTAAGTCATCCTATTACCCTAAACCCTAAATTGGTGTCCTAAGCGTTCCTAATTTGACATTTCTTAAGGGGATGAAACACGTTCTCAAAAATTGGTGAAGTTTCCCAAGGCAACCAAATTTAATAATAATAAGATCATGCAATATCATAATATGAATGATATTTCATGAGAGGTTGGTCAATCGAAACAAGATCTATCTCAATCAACTTTTCCACAACAAAATGTTGTTCACTAACTTGCAAGTCCATTATTCCAAGGGCCACCCAAACATTACCCTAAACCCTAAACCCTAAACCCTAAACCCTAAACTCTAAACACTAAACCCTAAAGCATTCATTTTGTCTGACGAACTTAAAATAAAATTTGGTTTCATTGGGAAACTCCACCAAATTTTATTCCCTTAATCCATGTCATTTAGTCCTAGGACCTTACTACATGGATGCCCTTAAGCCATCCTATTACCCTAAACTCTAAACTTTAAACTCTAAACCCTAAACCCATCATTTTTTCTTAAGACCTTAATTAAATTTGGTTTCCTTGAGAAAATTCACCAAATTTTATTCACTTAAGAAATGTCATTTTGTCCTAGGACCTTACTACATAGATCCCCTTAAGCCATCCTATTAGCCTAAACCCTAAACTCTAAACCGTAAAGCCTAAAGCATTCATTTTTTCATAGGACGTTAATGAAATTTGGTTGCCTTGGGAAACTTTACAAAATTTCATCCCCTTAAGCCATGCCATTTTTTCCTAAGACCTTATGACATAGATCCCCTTAAGCTATCCTATTACCCTAAACCCTAAATGCTAAAGCCATAATTATTTTGTCCTAGGACACTAAAGAAATTTGGTTGCCTTTGGAAACTTCACCAAATTTTATTCACTTAAGTGATGTCATTTTGTCTAGGGACCTTACTATATAGATCCCCTTAAGCCATCCTATTACCCTAGAACCTAAATCCTAAACTCTAAACCATAAACCATAAAGCATTTGTTTTATCCTAGGACCTTAATGAAATTTGATTGCCTTGGGAAACTTTACCAAATTAATACATAGATCCCCTTAATCCATCCTATATTAATAGTTAATTATTTTGTCATCCAACTAACATGCCTTAGACATAAAAAAATGCTTGCACATTTTATCATTTGTATTCAATTAGGCCATTTATATTGAATGGTTTAAGGGTATTTCCTAAACATGTATCTTACATTTTGAAATTACAAATCTAATGTAGGTTCACTTATATAGTAGAGATCATGGATCAATTCAATAATATTTGTAATGCACCTCCACGCCCTCCATCTCCACCACCATCACCTCCACCTCCACCCACTCCACGTCATAACCTCCCACCTCTACCACATGAAACTGATGGTGATTGCTTGGAAGAATGGATCAATGCTAATGTTAAAACCATTCAGGATCAAATCAACATTATTCAAAATCATGAATGTATCACTCCACCTTTGAGGCTTTTTGCATCTAGGATGAAATTTTTTGTTGATGTTGTTAAGGCCATGGATGGGTCTTAGATGATCATCAATGATGGCTAAAGGAGAGGATACAATTCAATTTTGAAACTTAGGACATCACAATGAAATGAAGAGATCTAGTAGAGAACCACAACACTTTATAAATTAAGACAATGATCTTATAGTTATGAATTTATGAATTTGGTTCGATGCATATTTTGTGTGATGAAGTTGTGAATTTGGTTCAATGGATATTTTTAGTGATGAATTTATGAATTTGGTTGGATGGATATTTTTTAGTGTTGAATTTATGAATATAATAACTTATAATGATGAATTTATAATAATATATTTTATGACTCTACTATCATGATTTCTCTTGTTGGAAAAATGTAATTTATATATGCATTAGACATAAATGAGATTTTTTTGAATGATTCAAGTTTATTTTTTAGTATGTACATGTATTAAAATTAAATAGTTCTAGATATTAAATTTTGAAATTTGTATGTACACATAGTTTAGTTGAATGATGTATGCATGCATTATGCATCCTATTTTTTATTTTAAATGTATGTACATCTTAAATTTTGAAATTTGTATGCACATGCTCAAGTTCAATGAATGTATGCATATGTACGCACATCCTATTTAAAAAAAAATGTATGCACATTTAAATTTAACCATTTCTTGTAATTTTGTAGGTTTGTATGTTAATTTTGTATAATTTAATGAAAGTGAACACTTATATAGATATTATGGATCAATTTGACATTGATGATACAATTAATCCACCCCCTCAGCAGCCTCCACCTTCATGCCCTCCACCTCCACCCAGCCCACCTCGCCCTCCACCCTGTCCACCTCATATCCTACCTCCACCACTTGCTAGATCAGATGAGGCTTGCTTATGAGAATGTATCAATGAACATGTGGCATCCATTCAAAACCAAATCAATGCTATACAAAATGAAGCATTGATTGCACCACATGTGAGAAATTTTGCATCTACGATGCAAAGCATTTTCAATGCCATTAGGACTATTGATTCTAACTTAGATAGGTATCAAAGAAATAAAGAGGAGATGAGATGATTTTATGCGGATGGTATTTAATATAACAAAAAATTACACCTAAAAATAACAAAATCCCATCTAGCCCCTTATTTTATCAATCCTAATACTCAATAGCCCAGTCTTGCCACTAAATCTAGAATATCCATGAGGTCATATATACATCCACAAATTAGTGCACTTTTTTGGGATCAATGGTATATGGTATTTGATAGTCCACCACATGCTCATCTGGAGGTCCCATTATATTTTTTGAGGAAACTATATGTAGAGTTTGTTTTGGGGAAAAAGCCTAATTATTTTGATTTTAAATCATTTCAGGGTGTTGGTGGTGGCATGCCACAATAGACATAAGGGGAAAGGGTTGATCCCCAATGCCCCATGCATGTGTAACCCCTTGTTACTCCTCTTGGTCCTACCATTCCCATAGTTTTGCAACAACGTACAGTGATATCCACATTAGGATCCCTAAGTACGCTCCCATGAGACCTTGATCGACATACTTCTATGATAGCAACTAAAGAGCCTAGAGACCACAATGATGGAGGAGCATTCTATGGATTTGGTCCTAGTACCACTCCATAAGTGTCAACACCACATATATGTACTAGTTTCCTTCAACTATGTTATGGACCTTGAACAATAGGGGAAATGGAATGCTTTATAACGTAGGTCATAGAACACCACAATTCTTAAATTATAACTCAAATATGTCCTAAGATCCCAAAGTGGATTGATTATCAACCATAAAGGTGAGTCAATTATCAACAAGGAAGACCTAGTAGGGGGTTCTTTAAGATTTGACAAGTTCACCACCAAGAAAAATCTTGGAAAAGAAAACTTAACATTCAACTCACAAAACCTAGAAATGCAAGCCAAACAATGAGTGCAAATGATGAAATTAAGCAACACTAAGTTAGGGTATGTATACCTAGGAATTTTGGAAACGTGATGAAGATTCTAGAAATGCAAAGATGCTGCCAAAATATATTAGGGAGGACTAAGACACCCTTACTATTGTCTTAGTCCTACTGCTATTTTTTGGGGGAAATGCAGAATCTTTGGATATCAAAACATAATATGAAAGAATATCTGAAAAATACCACTTAGAGGACTAAGACACCCTTGCTTTCGAATTAGTCCCTATCTGAATTTCTAAAATCTTCAAAAGTGATCCTAAGGCTCAATGTCTACACTTTCTTCTTCTCCAATCTTAGGTTTTGAAACTTTCAAATCTGGCCTGTAGGTGAGTTTCTATGAAAATGACAACTTTGCAATGCAACTTTGTAACTTTATAACTTTTCACTTTAAACGATCTTCAATTCTTCAATCTAAATCTGCAAACATAAGCATGCAAGAGAGGAAAAACTTGTTGATTGTTAGTAAATGGGGGTTTTCCTTGGTCAAACCCCTTGTTGGTAATTAAATCTTGGAATGAAATAGAATAATGAAGGGAAATGATGAATGAACAAAGTGCTATGTTGCAACTCACCAAACCCTTTTTATGGAATCTTGAAACTTGTGTGAAATGGTTAACTTGAATGTAAATCTTGAAATGCTTGATAGATCTTGACTTGAATTTCTTGCTTGAATCAAAACCCTACATCACAAATGTTAGCTCAAAAACACACATAATGCAAGAATACCATTGATATGATGCTTGAATCTTTATAATGGCTCCAAATGCTTGATGAATTGCTCTTGAATTCTCTTGTGAACTCAATTATTCTATTAGGAATGCTCTCATAAAAGTCTTGTTTTGAAATTGAACGAAGGAACCTTGTATTTATACTTATCTATGCTTAATATACCAAAATTACATGACACCAAGCTACATATGAATTCATTAATTAAAGAAGGAAAAATACTGCCAAGTTTTGAAATTAAATCCTGAAAATACCCTAAAGGGGGCGAAGATGCCCTAGGTGGTGTCTTAGTCCCCATCCATGAAACCCAGGGCATAAACTCCAAAAAGGGCCACTGTAAGGCACATTTTAAATTAGGGTCCCAAGACCTTTGTAGGATAAAAGTGCCCTAGGTGGTGTCTTAGTTCCAACCAAAAAATTAGGGACACACTACTAGAATCATTAAATTATCATTTACCCTTGGAATTTTTTGGGATTAGCAATAAAAAGATACAACTTATCAGGCTTGTGGATAAAAATAGGACCAATTAAGACATAAAAAAGCATAAATAAAGTAAGGAAGACCCAAAAATTTGTGAAAATGCAAGGGTATGTATTTTCCTACACTACATTTAGCCCCCACTTTAGTGAGAGGAAGAACTTGCTTCAAACTCACACTAAAGTAGCCAACCATGCAATCAAGTGGGGTTTAAATGTACAAATTCTATTAAGATAGGATGATAATAATAAAGAGGGTGACCAAAACCCCATAATCAAGATCCTATGAGAAACCAACATAGGCACAAAGGAACATACTTACGGATGATATATGAATCCATAACTAGGTCACAAACATACACCATCAAAGATAGAAAAAGAAAAAGAAAAATGCAATAGATCAAGCTTCAACTGTCCATCCAATGAGTTGTCGATTGGTTCTAGGTTGTTGGTCCAAAATAGGTTTGCAAGTGGAATGCGTTGTCCACTATAAAAAAAAAATCATTCTCACAAGGGCTAGTGAAGCTAGTTGTCTGCTAGGTGAGCCCCAAGGGGTCCATATCAAAGTCATACCCCCATGACTATGATGAGGAAAAAAGAAAGAAAATGCATGCTCACAAGGGCTAATGAAGCTAGGAATTCACTATATGAGACCCAAGGGACCATATCAAAGCCATACCTCCATGAATTTAATAAGGAAAAAAAGAAAATGCAAGCTCACAAGGGCTAGTGAAGCTAGGTGTTCACTAGGTGAGCCCCAAGGGACCATATCAAAGCAATACCTCCATGGCTTTAATAAGGTACAAGAATGAACACAATATAAAAGAGGGATGTTCGAATTGATTTTTATTAGTTCGTGTGAGGTCTTAATCTTAGGGGGATTGGTTCCTAATTTCTCCAACAAAGGACCAATCAAAGGATAAAATATTCGCAACTTAGGGAATGTAGTGTGTCACATCACAACTAAGAGGAATGTAAT
>VDFB02070694.1:0-28479 GCA_007258455.2 Sequoia sempervirens | reverse complement strand
ACCATAGTGAATGTGGATTGTGGGGTGACTTGTTTTGCATTCACTGGATATCCAAATGGTTGAAAATACAAATAAGCCTCTGGTCATTGACAACATCAAGAAAGTACTTAGATGTCAATGATTCTGGATATACAGAATCAGTCTCTCTACTGTTCCATGATACAAACCCTTTGGCTAGACATTTTGAGCTGCTTCTAAGAATCAAAGCCAAAAATCTAACTCGCCAATGCTCAACAAGCTTATTCCAACTTAAAAAGTTGATCAGAAGTCATCCACAATACAAAATTACTAATTTGAACAAGACACATGCTTTGCCAAAAAACAAAAAGAATTTGATACCACTTGTCACAGCAAACAATTTTAAACATAAATCAACAATAAGACTTAATCACCTGAAGAACTTGATTAGAAAAGAAAAACAAAAAGAAAGTATGCCTACCAGTCCAAAGAAAACAAAAACATTGTCACCAATAGAAATTTATAAAACAACAATACAAGATACACCAAAATACCCATGTGCAATTTTCCAAGTACTCTGTTTCAACAAGGACATCAGGACATTCAAAGAAAAACAAAAAGAACTATACTGTAAGCTACTACAATCAGATTCCTTACCATTCACAGATTTCATATGCCATGTATGCTACTTTGCATTAAAACAGTCCACTATTCCAAAGTATGCTACCCCACAGAAAATAAGAACTAATAGACCATTGTGCTATGTGCAAAATTTAACTCAGCTAGAAGAACGACTTGTCTCACTTAGAATTTCATTTGCATAGATTTGGGAACTAGGGTTCAAAAGGTCTCAAATAGGCCTAACAGGTTCTATTATAAATGTTCCTGTTGACATGAACATTGTACAAAGAGCATTACCAAAATCAATTAACAACACACAAACAATTGCTATTTCATTGAAAAGGTGCTTACAATACAAAAATGCATTTCAAAAAGGCACGGTGCACCCAAATGTCATCATGCAAGCTTTGACTCAATTAACAAGGACACCATTATACAAAATGCACAAAGTCCACATAAACCAAGATTGGCAAGAAGTTCTGCAATGCACTCAAGAAAACGAAGACAATAGTCCATAAAATACAAGTGACACAGAATCAGATAGTGAAATGGAAAATGAAAACCCATCAAAAACATTGATACATGGATTTACTGAGTCTAGAAGTATCCATAACATGGAAGACAAGATTATTGAAATTGCACCTACAGAGGGAAACTATCCAATTGGAATATTTAAGGACATGTATGCTGAAGAAATGAATTTCCCAACTTTATTCTTTGGCAAACCACGTGATAATGACATTGTAAAAAACTTTACATATCAGAAAATAGTATGCTAGGAGCTCTTATAGTCACAAAGACAATTTGCATATCATACAACAAACATTTTTTTCAAATCTATCAAGGTATTAATACAACAAGTACTGTCTACAATGACAATAAGGATCCGAAAAGGCCAGTTAAAAGGACAAAAGCTATTTGCAAAAGACGTTAAACACAAACCAAATCTAGAAAAAATTCTTAAATCAGATATTGGATATGTTGATTTCAAAAGAATAAGAATCTCTCCAGACTATTCACAACAACTTAAGAAAAATATATTTGCTATGATTCGACAACTAGGACCACCAACATTTTTCATCACTTTCACTAGTGCTGAGCAAAATTGGGATCCACTAATTCAAACATTACAAGAGCTACACAATCTACACCAATCAACACAAAACCATCAAGAATCTAATGACCCAACACACATTGACAAATTTGAACTAATCAAGAAAGATCCTATCACTTGTGCACATTACTATAAACATAGAATAAATGCAATAAAAAAATTGATACTTACAGATGACTCTTTCTTTGGAAATGTCATTGATTACTTCTCAGTCACTGAGTTCCAAAATCGAGGAAATGAACATGATCATTTTCTCATATGGGTTAAAAATGCACCAATCTACACAGAAAATAACAACACGGACATCATAGCTTTTGTTGATAAGTATATTACTTGCGACACCGAAAATTTGGAACCTGCTTTAGCAATGCTACACAAACATCATCATACAAAGAAATGAAAGAGATCAAGAAAACGACTTTGTAGATACAATTTTCCTTTTCCACCAATGCAAAAGTCAACTATACTTTTACCAATACTCCAAAAGATTGAAGCGATAACTGCAAATGCCACTGACATCTTTGCAAAACTCCAAAAATCAAACTATGACGAAACATTCACTTTTCAAATGTTCTTGAAAGAAATAAACTTAACTGACAATGAATACATGGAAGCTTTGAGCTCAACATTAAACAGGCCCACACTCTTTTTACAAAGAAAACCATCACAAATATGGAACAATAGTTTTTCAAGGAAAATTCCAGATCTTTGGAAGGCTAATACAGATGCATAGTTTGTCCTCAATGCATATGTTGCTGCAATGTATTGTAGCTCATATATTGCAAAAGTAGACAAGTCAATGACATATGCATTCAAAAGAATACGTACAGACCACAAGCAAGACAATATTGATGCAATACGAATGGTGAGTAAACTTGGAAATGCCATGCTTAACTTGCAGCAAATGTCATCACAACAAGCTACACATATTGTTCTGTCATTGCCATTAAATTACAGTTCAAGAAAATGTATATTCATTGATACGCGATTTGACAATGATCATACATTTATACTCAAATCTGTTAAACAATTGAGCAATGAGCCAGATGAATCAGAAAACGTTCTTGCAAAATCTATTATAGACTTCTATTTAAAATGCCCTGAAACAATGGTGGACATATGTCTTGCAGAATTTGTTTCAAGATACAACAAATACGGTGCTAAAATTGAACCAAAGGCCAAACCAAATGTGGTACGGTTTATCAATTTCAACAAACACTTTGATATAGAGAATCATTGTAGAGAGAAATTGGTTCTCTATGTTCCATTTACCATTAATGAGCATACACTCAAACAAAACTTTGACTCTT
Organism: Sequoia sempervirens; assembly: GCA_007258455.2. Classification (NCBI taxonomy): domain Eukaryota; kingdom Viridiplantae; phylum Streptophyta; class Pinopsida; order Cupressales; family Cupressaceae; genus Sequoia; species Sequoia sempervirens. The sequence continues at coordinate 25,476 of VDFB02070694.1, read as the reverse complement.
GGGAACATGCATACATGTACCATGGACAAACCATTCAAACAAATAGTGCAAAGTTCATCCACAACACAAACTCCGCGTGGGGTGACATTGAAAAAGCTATAAATGATCTTCAATCTATTCAAGATGAAAAGCTCATTGACCTAGTAGTGCAAGCAAAGCTTCGCCAAAAAGAACTATATGACATACAAACAGACCTTCCAAACATAGGTCGTTCTAACCCAAATACCATGCATTCCAATGGATTTGAAATTGGAAAGCACCCATAGATTATAGATAACAATGAATACTACAAGTTAAGATGAATGTTAAATAAGGAACAACAAGCAATTGTTAAAGATGTTCTCATAAAAAAGATGAAAAATCCACAAAAGCCATTGCACTTGTTTTTGACTAGGGGAGCTGGAATAGGAAAGACTTTTACAGCAAAGGCCATCTACCAAGCTCTCATTCTCATGTATAGCAATTATGTTGACAATAATCCAGACAAACCCAAGGGCTTATTAACTGCATATATAGGTAAAGCAGCATATAACATAGGGGGATTCACATTACATTCAACATTTCACATACCTTTTAACACCTCCCGAGGAATTCCTTGCTTGAACAGCACAAAGAGTGCTTGATCTTTAAATGAATGATAGAATCATCATCCGTGATACAATATTTTGTGGTGCCCTTTACCAGGCACAACCTGTCCTTGACTCTGTGGTTTTTGAAAATAGGCCTACTCCAATTGAGTTAATGCCTTATAGTTTCTGGAAAGACCATATAAAATGCTATTCATTGGTTACTACCATGAGACAAAAAGATGAAATATTTATTTCAATCCTTAATAGCTACAAGTGGGGTGTAGACACCTAAAATGACCCTAGGCACATAAGCTTCATTTTACCGCTTTAGTCCTAGCATAATTAGACATTTAATTATGTCTTGGTCATTGGCAATGATTAAATAATTCATAATTATTTAATTAATTCTAATCCTTTATTCTTCATGATTATTAAATAAATAAATTCTATTTATTTATTAAATAAATCATTAATTGGCTAAGTCTTTGTAATTAAATAAATTTCTTGAATTTATTTAATTCCCCTTAAATCATATATTTCTTCACGATTATTAAATAAATAAGTTTTATTTATTTTATTTAATATGTCACTAATTGTCTTAATTAAATAAATTGATTAATTTATTTAATTAATTAATCTAATCTCCTAAATTAAATAATTAAATTTAATTATTTAATTGCCAATTAATATTCCTCTCATTTTAAATAAATTAAATTATTTAAAATGTCATCTCAATCTGAACTGTCAATCCATTTTGATAAATAATCTGAAAAAGATTATTTATTATCTCACAAAATCATTATTTTGAATTAATTTAATTCAAAATAGTAATTAATCTTCTAAAAATCAAGTAATCGGGCAGATTCTTGATTTTCCAAATCTTATCTTCAGTCCAAATCTTATCTTCTTGATTTTTTCGAATCTTGCAAATAAGGAAATCTTATCTTCTTGATTTTTCGAAAAAATTTATTTTCTAATTAATTTCCTCATTTATTCTCCACTGTCAATCTAATTTTATTCTGACCATTCGATTAAGGATTTTTCCCTAACCCTAATTAGGGATTCTCAGGTTTAATCTGGATCGCTCATTTTAGGTTCTCATCATTGATTTATCTCGTCCGTCCATTCGAAATGGCATTTTCTATAAAATGCCATCTTCTTCTCACTTTTCGATGACATAGACACATGCACATACTGACATTTTGCATAGTTATTATAGGAATTTTCTTTCACAATTAGTTCTTCATAGGAAATTTTAATTCATCATTATAGTCATTTAATCAAGTCATGGCATTGTTTTAGGCATAGACATTGGCAATAGACATAGGCATTTAGACTTTATGCAAATCCTTCAAGGCTTGTTGTAGGACTTAGGCATTTTCAGATTGCTCGAACAAAGAATTTGAGGGCAACAATATCCAGCAAGTAAGAAGGTGCTACAAAAATGAATCATGGAGACTTCGGCGATCAGGTATAATCGTTCTTTTATGTATTTCCATTGTATTTTGTAGCTACTTTGGGTTTTTATCTTTTACTTTTGATTTAGCTAATCTAATCTAATAACCCAGAAATTACCCTCAGTTACATTGGTGAACCCCACTCCGTTTTCTCGTTTCCGTACAGTTTTTTGTTGTTTTCTGTTGTTTTGCAGGTACAGGTACGGATCGACGCAAGTGTCTTTTTAAAAACCATCGCGATGCATCTGTTGACTTGAGAGCCGCAATCACCCTGACAAGCCGTAACTGACAACTAGAACGGCGCATTTGACTGTCCGAAAGCCGCAATTGCAAAACTGAACTGCATTTGATAAACTGTGACGCATTTGCAATTTCAAACGACACATTTGCCTGTCAAAATTTTAAACTTTACAGTCGAAACCTGAGGTCTTCAAATTGTCAACCATTTTTCAACCATTGTTTCTAAGAAGATTTTGTCAGAAACCAAACTTGATATTGCTCAAAGTCTTGACCCTTAGTTTGCATTAGTCACCATAGGTTTCATACCTCATTCCTTTTAGTTGCATACATTCAACATTAGATTATCTCTAGGTTCACGTTTTGCATACTTAGGATTAGGAAAATATTAAGCACACTTTGTAAAGTCATTGTTTTCGAAATTAGACCCTCTTGGACCAAGTTATCAAACCTCCTTTTAGTCATTGTCCTCTTTTGTGAGATTCTTCCAACTCAAAAGTCTAGTTAGGAAAGACTCACTAGTCATTTAGACCTTGTCAACTTGTCATTTCAAACAAAGTCCTTTAGCAGTCAAAATCGAAAACAAAGTTCGAGCTTAGAAGTGCTTAGACAACCTTGTCTTACATTGCATATACATTGCATATCCTATTCACAGAAAATCAAAAAACATTAGTCATTCTAGGCGTCATTTTGAACTTAGACTTCACGTAGTACTCGCATTTAGTCGTCATTCCCATTTGAGCAATCTCATTTATGGTTGAAACTAGGCTTCAAAGACAACAACGACAAATGGCAAACTTTGGACAAGATTCCAATCCCAACATCGACAATAACACTTATGACACAAACCAACATTGGACTTTTTCTGACCCATTTCACAACATGAACATGCAATCTTCCATGAACATGCCATCTTCATCACAAAACATTTTTGAACCATTCATACAAAGAGACCAAAATGGACGAGTATATTTCAAAGACATAGAAGCTGTAGCGCAAAATCCTGATATATTCTCCTTTGTAAAAAAATCAGTCTTACGTGACCCTCAAAGGTATCTAGCCATGCTTTTGGATGAAGGGGCTAAGTTACCACAAGGCTTTGACATAAATACTTTACCACCATCTGTCTACCCTCACAACCAACAGTCACTTGACATAAATCCTACCATTAATTCACAACAAACGTCCATTTATCACCCTTATCCTAACCTTGACAAGGGAAACCAATTGTCCACTAGTCCATTCCAAGTCTCCACATCATATGCTAGTCCTTCACCTATCAATCCTGTCAATGTCTACATGCCCTATCACCCATCTATCAACTCATGTCAAGTCCCCACATCATACCATATCAATCCAGTCCAAGTTTCCACATCATATTTTAGTCAACCTTACACTAATCCAATCCAAAACTCCATGGCATATCCGGTCGAAGGCCCCATGTCACATCCTATACTGTCACATCCTAATCCAGTCCAAGACTCCATGTCATATCTGGTCCAATTCCCCACGTCATACCCTTGTCCTTCACATACTAGTCCAATGCAAGTACCCATGTCATATCCTAGTCCTTCACATACTAGTCAAGTCCAAGTCCCCATGTTCTATCCTAGTCCTTCATCCATTAATCCTTTTCAAGTCATCCCCTCACAAGCCACATCCAGTCATGAAAATTCTATCATAGTCCAAAGTCAAAACCCATTTAATAAACTTGAGGATACATGTCAAAATGAAAGCCCAAAGCATGGCATTATAATGTCACCCTCATGTCAAGAACAAGGTAGTCCATCCCATGACCCTATCTTTTAGTCCATCCATGAAGTCCTTCAAAACAATCATGACATCCAAAACACACCTCTCCTTGACAACGACTCTATTTCTAACTATATCATTCATGACAACCCCATCTTTGACCAGGACCCCATCATTGACCAAGAATTCCAAATCCATGACAACACCATCTTCGACCAAGACCCTACCATTGAACAAGAAGTCCAAAATGATCCACTCCTTGACCTTTATGCCATTCATGATCAAACACTCGCCGACCCTATAAAAGCCTTGACTATTGACACTTCCCACGATGAGACACTTGCCTCCATGGGACACATAGATGATATTCCTCCAGAACAAGAATCTTCCACCATGGACGTATTTGCAAATGATGAAGCTATAGCTAACCTCATGGAACTATATGATAATGACCATCAATATGGTTTTGACATTGACTTGGAAGCACCAATAGAATCATCTGAACCTGACATGTCGCAAGATCAGACCAAAGATATCAGTCAGGAATATGTCCAACATGAAAATGAAGCTAAGACATGTTATCAACTAGGGTCATCTATCTTTGTTAGAGCAGGCTTTCTCACAAATGAGAATATTACAAGTGACAGTGTCCATAGACATCATGATGGGTTAGCATCTTGCTTTCAAAACAATAAATACCCCATCGCAAATAGAATCTGTCAAAGCATGCAATATCAAGGCAAAGGACTAGGCATACACAAGCAAGGAATTCTAGAACCAATACAACTTCAGGAAAATTACAGACATCAAGGTCTTGGTTATTCCTCGATAGCAAATCAAATGATGTTAGTGGTACCTCCTCGATACTGGGGTAGCTTTTGTCGATACAACGTTAAAATGGAGTCCATGAGAAATCCTTGTCATAAGATTGCTAACACTTCATCCAACGTACACCATAAACCGGCTATTCTATCATGAACCAATTCCCCTTTGGGACCAATAAAAACAAAAGTATTATAAGTCAAAGATCAAAATCAAAATGTCAGCCATCAATCAAACAAAGGAAAGTGGAAATGAACAAATGGATCCCAAAGCAGTGATGGATCAAACAAAGACACAAGTCAAATACAAAGTCAATCACAATGGAGCTAAGACAAGAGGATTCTACATATAACATATGTCCACTCTTCAAATGGTCATCAACAAGGTATATGTTATTCCAAATACCATCCTTCAAATGACATCCATCATCCTGTCTTTCATCCATCCGCCACAAATCCATCACATCTTTGGCAGCAACTTCTACCACAAGGGACTCTCATGGCACTCTATTACATGTGCATATTTCGACATATACAACTCTAGTATCGGTAGCGATCACAATGACACGCATCATTTGTAGGCGTACGCTTATGATCTTGACATGACAATTGCCTTAGAAAGGTCATTATTGGCATATCATGACCCTGGTCTCTACATCAGCACCATCAGTGGATTTAGAATAGTCAATGGTCATCTAAAGCACCAAGGCTATCCAAAAATATCAAAAGAAATGAAAAATCAAAATAAAAAATCATCACCCCTGAAAACCTAGTAAACAAGGCCTTTGGTGACAATTCAAAAATAAAACAAGAAATAGTAAAGAGAAAATTTCATCCATCGGTGAAAACCGCAAATAGGTGCCCCGGATAAGTACCTCTAATGAAAACCTCGGAAAATAGGCCATGTGTAAAATAAATCGTCATGTGGACTTACACTTGGGGCAGTCGTCAGATTTGGCGCCTCTCATGACATTTATATCCATCTAAGCCCTATCATTTCCATGCATTTTTCCCACCTACCTTGGTCTTGACATAAAACTGGCACACATAAATCATGCTTTGGGAAAACTCTTGACATGTCTATCCTTCGGTCATACACGATTCACGAAACATCATGTCATCAACCATCATAGTCTCATTGTCCTTATACGACATAGTCCTTGAAAATCATATGACATTCCATTGTTGTCTCTTGTTGTCTTAAGCATCTCTGTGTTTCATAAGCACTTCTATCCTTTTCATGTTTATCAATTTTATTCCTAATTTTTTGTTTCAAATGGTTCTGTTGATAATTCATCATCCTCATCTAGTCCCAACCAAGTCATTCCAAATGCAACCCCAGTCTAATCCAGCAAACAGACATTATCCAAAAACATTTGATCATACCGGTCATCAGAAAGACCACGCATATTCTCATCACATTATCAGTCATCATCCTCATCGCTATTTCGATGTGTCCTTCCCATCGCCAAACAATGTTGTCAATACATGTCAATTGGTATTCAACAATTAGGGTACAACCATGTTTTGTCCTCGATTCTCGCTGGTAGGTGACTGGTCATTTGTATTTGTCACGCATCCTCTAAATGCCAAACTAAAAAAAAAAAATCATAAAACCACAAAAAGACCAAAAACATGGCAAAAGTCCGGTAAAAGAAACATCATAAAATGACCAGTGACAAAACATCATAAATGTCCTAAAGAAAGACTAAAACATCGCAAAAAGTCCTGAAAAAAGACCTAAAAATCATAAAATGTCTAAAGAAAAACACAAAAACATCCAAATCAATGTCAAAGTCAGTCACATGGAGTCAAAGTCAGTCATGTCAGTCAGTCCATGTCATTGTCGAACTACGTTGTCTCTGCGCATTTGCTACATAGGCAAGGCCATCGGTCAATGAGTCCCCGAGACATTAGGTTGGTCCTTATATTGGAATAAAATAAATTACAGCATTTGTCATAATCACATTATCAAATTAAGTCAAATGATAGTCAACCATACAAGACAGCCATTCAAAATCACAACAACAAAATTATCAAAATCAAAGATAGTCCAATCAATCATACCAACATCACCAACTTACAAAACATAATTAATCCAAACAATGTCAAATCTCATCACTTGGTCCTCTTCACATGTGTCCTTCTTGGAGTTAGACCTCATCAAAATGTCCTTTTCCTTTTTCAGGATGTGTCCTTCCTGACAATAGGGTCTCTGCCAACTATCGTCAATCGCCAAATTGCTAAACTTAAATCACAAAACTGTCAAACTGACAAGAATTCAATCTTTGGCAAACAAACATTGGCAAACAAAATTACATGGTTGTTAATCTTTCTGGTCTTTCTTGTCTTATCTTTTGGCTATCTTGGCTATTTTGTCTTATATTTTTACTGTCTTGTCTTTATTGGTCATGTTACTAGCTTCCTCAAGGATCTCCCATGAAGGATTTAGAGGTATGGCGATGTCTCTCTCGCTTCCATTTTTATTTTCGACTGCTGTCCGTGGGATTATCTTGACAAAAAGACTGGGGCAACTTCACCCTTAGTATGAGTTAGGACATTCCTTGTCTGTGACTGTCTATTTTTCAAGTGGATGACCTTGCACACCTTGGTCTACGTCATACCATTGTGTTTGTTGTCCATTTGTGTCATTTTTACTACCCAATGATGATTAAGAGCAATAAATATTAGTCCTATGGCAATGTTTTGAAGGATTTGGTCTAGGAACTAACATGCATATCTTTTAGTCTTGTCATATTCTCTCGCCCATCTCATATAGGCATTGCATCCATATTATCATCCATATCTTTTGCACTAACATTTATTTGTCTCTTCATATTCTAGTCTTCATTAATTTTGAGAGTACACCCATGTTCGAACCACTTTTTCCTCTCGAGGGGGCATACCTATAACCCTCTCATCATTCTTCCTCATCTTATTTTGCACTGGGAATTTTTTTGATTCTGAGTTTCTTTGTCACAATGTGACAAGAAACATTATGACAAAGAGGGCAAAATGTAGACACCTAAAAATGACCTAGGCCTCCAAGCTTCATTTTTACCACTTTCGTCCTAGCATAATTAAGACATTTAATTATGTCCTTGGTCCACATTCGACTATTGATTAAATAATTCATAATTATTTAATTAATTCCTGTCCTTTTATTCTTCATGATTATTAAATAAATAAATTCTATTTATTTATTAAATAATGTCATTATTGTCTTCCCTTAATTAAATAAATTTCTTTATTTATTTAATTCCCTTCATTTATATATATTTCTTTTCCTGACATTAAATAAAATAAGTTTTATTTATTTATTTAATGTCACTAATTGTCTTACCTAAATAAACATTAGTTTATTTATTTAATTAATCTTTATCTCCCAAATTAAATAATTAAATTTAATTACTATTTAATTGCCAATATTATTCCTCTCATTTTAAATAAATTAAATTATTTAAAATGTCATCTCTAATTCGAACTATCAATTCATTTTTAGATAACAATCAAAGATTATTTATTATCTCACAAATCATTATTTCGAATTAATTTAATTCAAATAGTACTATTCAAAATCAAGTAATCGAGTGCATTCTTGATTTTCCAAATTCATCTTCACCCAAATCTGTATTCTCTTGATTTTTGAATCTTGCAAATCAGCACCTTATCTTCTTGATTTCGCACCTTTATTTTCTAATTAATTTCCTCTCATTTAGTTCTCCCACTCACGATCCGATTTTATTCCACTGCTCGATAAGGATCTTTCCTGTCCCTCAAATTAGGGATTCTCGTGTTTAATCCGATCGCCAATTTGTCTCCTCGATTTCCATCTCTCGGGCCCCGTCTGATTCAAATGGCATTTTCTATAAAATGCCATCTTCTTCTCACTTTTCAATGACACAGACACACGCACATACTGACATTTTGCATAGTTATTATAGGCATTTGCTTTCACACTTAGTTCTTCATAGGCAATTTTAATTCATCATTATAGTCATTTAATCAAGTCATGGCATTGTTTTAGGCATAGACATTGGCAATAGACATAGGCATTTAGACTTTATGCAAATCCTTCAAGGCTTGTTGTAGGACTTAGGCATTTTTAGATTGCTCGAACAAAGAATATGAGGGCAACAATATCCAACAAGTAAGAAGGTGCTACAAAAATGAATCATGGAGACTTCGGCGATCAGGTATAATCGTTCTTTTATGTATTTCCATTGTATTTTGTAGCTACTTTGGGTTTTTATCTTTTTCTTTTGATTTAGCTAATCTAATCTAATAACCCAGAAATTACCCTCAGTTACATTAGGCATTCAGACAACTCATGACATAGACTATCTCAACAAAAAAAAAATTCGACCTGTACCATTTGATCCATTGCTTTTGCACCTTTTCTATAGGAGAATTGATGTTCAAGCACATAACAACAAAATGTTGTCAACCATTCCAACCCAAATGATAGTGCTAGATGCAATAGATGAATTTGAGGAGGACCTTAATGCAATACGAGTATACAGTCACACAATGACACTTACATCACAAATATGCTTAAAACCAAACATTCTTGTTGAACTTTATGCAGGCAATTACAATGTTCAAGATGGCCTTGTCAATGGTTCAGATGGAATTTTTAAAGCATATACAGCACAAAACAATATTGATATTGTCTGGATTAAATTTAATGACCCATCAATCGGACATTATCAATGCACAAAACTAGCACAATGCTATTCTACTATCATTGACAAAGACTGGGTGCCTATACAACGCATTGCTAGGCCAATCCAGAAAATAACAACAAACAAGCAAATTACAATTAGAAAACAATTCCCAATACAAGTAGCATGTGCACGCACCATACATCGATCCCAAGGATTGACAATGGAGGCCTTGTCTTTTGATCCCACAGGCATTAGACAACATGGGCTAACCTATACAGCTCTATCACGAACAAAATCAGTAGAATCATTATTTTTGTTACAACCTTTAACTACAAAAAGCTTTAAAGTTAAAAACAAAATACAACTAGAAATGTCTCGTCTCCAGACATGTGCACAATGGAAATTTGATAACCAAAGCACATGTTCAGAAAACAAATCACATTTTCTCCTATGTACATTGAACACTCGTAGCTTGAAAGCACATGTAGAAGACATTGTCAATGACTATGGCATAATGCAATCTAATATCTTGTGTCTCCAAGAAACACATATGCATCCCTTTGAGCTAAATATCTTGCTACAGTATTTTGATAGCTTCTCTGTGCATAACATACATGGCATAGCAACTTTAACTAGGAAACATTTATTCCTTTCAAAATCAAAACAACATGAAACATCAAATATTGAAGCCATCACATCAACAGTAATGCTATCTAACAATGAACTCAATGTTTGTAATATTTATGCAAGACCTACAACTGCCATAGATGAAGTAATCGCAATCTTGCAAATAATTATTGCATCCAAAAATTCAGAAAAAATGTACATTTTAGGTGATTTTAATGTGAACATGTTTTCTGAAAGCAAAAGCAGAAAAATACTTCACAGTTATATACAGTAGAACAATATAGAATTTATGTTGGACCAACAACACAACATGGGAAAGTCAGTCATTGACCACATTTGGTCCAACATGACTACAAATATATGCTCTATCTATAAATCAGAAGCATATTGGATTGATCATAATCCAATTTTCCTAAAATTGCATATTGCCCAGCAGACAAATTCAACTTTATAGAACTTATAGCCTTATATCACTTTTATGCTTTGCAATGCCTTTTTCAATGCTATATCCATTATTTGCAGGAGATCTATGGATGAAACTAAAAGATAGTCAAAGCAAATACAAACCACACAAGAAGAATCAACACAACGGTAAAGCACTCATAGTATTATTCCTTCATACTCATTCAGCCAAATCACAAATATTCAAATAACATTGTTCCAATTCTTTGCAGGACACCAAAAGATGTATCAAAAAGACAGGAAAAACAAGTGCAAATTGCACAGGAAGAGTCAGCACAACGGTAAAGTGCTTGGTTCTCCATTGTACCGCCATTTGCCCAGCTTGCTAATATTAAATTAGCATTCAATTGACATTATCCTTGTTCCTTGTAGGACAAGAGTCAAGAAACCTAAGATTGTTTCAATTGAACAGCTAAATGCAAAAAGAGTTGGAGACACCTTCCAAGGTGAGGTGCTTGTTGTCTACAAAGCAACATTGGATAAGGCCAACAAAACACGGGAAATGCTACGTGTTTATTTAACAGATCACAAAGTAGAAATGACAATCACGTTAAATGTTAGTGGAAACCTTGTGTATAAACATGAGCCTAAAATAGTCTCGGGGTCAGCTATCTCAATCTTAGATTTCCAAGTTGCACCTAGGACAGATTACGACAGAGGTGACTGTGATTGCATTTTGATTTTAATAGACATAAGCACCACTGAAAACATCCCATGCCTCTTTCAAGAGTACAAATTCATTCCAAGTACGACTATCAGCTAGCTGCTAACAACTATAAATGAGTACCCACTAGGCACAATAGCTGCGCTAGTAGTTGGTGCCAAGAAAATGGGTACCCAGTTTGCAGTTGACATCAAAGATGGCCACAATGACATAGACAGAGCACAGGTATTTCGGTCTACAAAAATTTTCCCTTTTCTTTCAGTGTCAACCTTTTCTCGTTCCACAGTCGTCTCTATAACAATTTCTGTAACAAAATATAATTCTCTCATTGAATCGCAGGTGCTATTACGGTCAACATATGAGCAACAATACTTTGAAATCGAAGACCAGTTGCATATAAAACACCTACAATGCTTTTCAAGAATGTTGTAAGAAAAAAAGATCAAAAGAACACGTTTCACACATGTCGTTCAACATTCATCTGTAACTTGAATGACAAAAGAAGCTTGGAAAAACTCAACAACCTGCTACATTCAACTTTTAAGGTAACGACATTCATTTTTTTTTGAACTATCGCATCCAAACCTGTATTTTTTGTTTCCTCTAACAATTTTGAACCATATTCTATAGGTTTCTGGTACTCTAAAAGCAGCAAATGAATTTTCCAATCCATTTCATGCATGCTGTCCAAAATGCAAATGCAAATTCACTAGCTATGGCACACTCCAAGAAAAAACTGCTCACTGCAAACAGTGCAACCAACAAGTCAATTATACATTTTGTTTGCAACTTAAAACTATTATTACAACTTATGACAATCAAACAATTCAGTCTTCAATTGACCAGGTCACCATGCACCGTCTATTTCCCAAACTACAAAACCTCAGCTATGAAGACTATATCAAGGACAAGTCAGCAGTGATATTCATCCTACGAGACTTCAGCACTGAAGGGCATTTTAGCCTTGACCAAAACAATGTCATTGTTGAAGCCATTTGCATTGGAAAATAGACAAGAAACATCACCACAAGGTAAAAAAGTCATTCATATGTAAACTTTTTCTCTTGTGAACCAACACCTTAAATCACCATCCATACAAACTATGTTTCTAATACGTAGCATTTTCTTGGCTTTACAGGAAACTAGGAATACAGGAGTACAGATTTACATTGTTCAGAGTTTAACTTTTTTGCCTTTCCATGCTCTAAGACATTTCACTGGTTTTGACATGTTAAAGACATCTTTAGTTTTAAAATACTCTATTGCTATTATACATTTAGACACTTTTATAGGTTACTATGTTAAAGTCTTCTCGAATATGGACATCTGAAAATCTAATTTTGTTTTTGCACCTACGAAGACACTGGTTGTCTATGTACATCCGACATATATGTTCAATAATTATTAGCCCTCCATGCATAATGCCATTCAAACTATATAGTTTAAATGTTTCCTTTTGCATTCTGTCGTTTCTAGCTTTTCCAATATTTGCTCTCTGTTTGTTATGTTTTCAAGAGTTTATGGTCACTGAGTAGAAGTTGTTATGGTTGCACACTCTAGACCCATAAACAAGTTACTTGAGGCAATAAATAGATATTTTCCTCTGGCTTTTTTCATTTTATGTTGTTAATGCAACCAAGTCTCGACACTGCTTTTATGCATTCTACTTTATAGTCACTTTTCCATCACACATTCTAATGTATAAAGTACATCCCCGTATAGAGAATTCCATTTGTTGCTTTTGCTGCATATATGCATATTTACATGTATATATGCCTCTATGTCCATATGCACATATGCACATTTTCATGTATGCATGTATTCATCTAAGCTTCTACGTATCCATGTATGCAATTGTGTATACATGCGTCCATGCATTTATGGATGTGCCACTTTAGCCTTGTAGCAATTTATTTTGTTCTATGGATATTGCATATAGGAACACTAATTAGCTCTTTCACCATAGACAACAGTTGTTTTCATAAATTCCAAATCGAGCTTATATGTTTCAAGCTACATATATACTCAGACTTAAAACTACTTATTTATGATCTCTATTGTTCTATTTTCGTAGACATGTTACTATTGCAATCAAATGTCTAAAGCATTCATGTCCAAAGAAATTAGAAACAAGAGTGTCAATATGTTACACAACCTTGTGTTATGCCTTTATAGCAGTTTTTTCATTGCATTTCAAGAAAAGCAAAAAATAAAATTTTATTCATATTATTTCATCTATGGCATTTACAGCTTTTGCAATAATTATTACAGGCATAGAGTTCAGTGTTAAATAGTTCTATTGTTCATGTCATGGCTTCAACATTCTTCATGTCAAATTGCATTATGTCACAAAGTTAACATGTAAAAACCAAAGTGTCCATTATGAACACCTATTGCATTCCATGGCACCACATTTATTTCAGGAGTTTTTTCGAACAATTCGCTTCCCTTGTGTATGCTTCCATATTTTGCATATGTGCCTATGAGCACATTAACTATAACAGTTCACAAAATTCCTTTATCCTTTATGCTTTCATCATAGCGAAAAAGCTCAAAGCAATTGCAGACTTTAGGTTTACAGAACAGAGGCTTATAGAACAAAAAAACAACACACAGAAAGTAATAGAGATGCATAGCAAGTGGCTTATCTCTATATTAAATGGCCAAAGTACCCTGCCCACACATGGCCACCAAGCCATTCCAGCGCGTTCACCTCCAGCCAGATGCCATTTAATGTATTTAATTTGCATTCATGCATTGCGCTCACATTTTCCTGATATTTTAATGCATTAAATCTGCATTCATGGATTGTGTACCTCTAGCTGCCAACTTTTACACTATGCCTTTGCTTAAATTTATTTAATCATTTTATGCGTTCGCATTTTCCTGAATTTTTAAAACAAAAATGATTTATAAAGCTACTCAGATGAATAGAAAAATAGATAAATGCTAATCTTCCAATATATAAAATAGCTCTCCAAATTCAAACTATACAAAAAAATAAGTAATATGTTATATGCTGAAATGTGATTGGCCAATGCTCCCAATTAAAAAGCATTCCAGGCAAATGCATAGGAAAATTAAAAATGGGTTCACAGGAAAGAGCTTTTGATTTTGAATCCATATGCATACTTTGATTAAAACTAGTGGCTCAAGGTACATAATTCATTGATGCAAACTCAATGCATTGAATGGCATCTGACTAAAGGGGATGTTGTTTGAATTGCTAATTAGTCTTTGAATATATAACAAGGTTCAAGTAGAAAACTCTCATTATTGCACATTTTGACATAATTTTGGTTCCAAAGCTCTCTTTATGGGACCGCTTTGCAGTAATAAAAAATATACAAACATTACAAGGCTCACATGCATGAAGTAAAATGCACAAGAGGGTTTCTACATAATTCCTATCAAACACAGATGAAACCTTCTCATTTCAACAAGAAATTCGAAAAGATAATACTAAAAGTAGTTTAAAATATCAATTTATAATCAAACTATAAGAATTTCTTAAAGCACTATGAAACCCTACTTGCATTTCGCAATTGTGAACAAAGAAAAAGGTTCATTCTAGAAACTCACCCTCTACTCTTTTCTTGAAAAATTTGCTACAATTGCACAATTTAGGTTTACATTGTTCCAAACTTCTCATTACAGCACAGGTTAATAACACATTGGTTCTAAAGCTCTCTCTATGGCACAACTCTATAGCAATTGAAGACATATAGTCTTTACAGGGCTCCCATGCAGTCAACAAAATAGACAAAAGGGCTTTTACATAGTCCCTTTCGAACCACATTTCATGCATCCACATTTATTCCATGAGTTTTGTCAAACACTTCACTTGCCTTTTGTATGCTTCCATTTTTTGCATCTCTACCTATGAGGACGATAGCTATGGAATTTGACAAAATTCTTCTATTTATATGCATCCATGCATCCTGCCCAGAGATACACATATACATGGATCCATGTGTACTGCAATACATGCATCTATGTATACATGCACCCATGGATATTTGTATCTATGCAACTTCATATGCAATCCATGAATATTTCCATACATGCATATTTAAGCATTTATGTATCCAACTATGCATCCATCTATTTATCCATGCAACTATGTTTCTATGTATTCTTCTACCTATAGATGCATCCATGCATATATGTATATGTACTTCTATGTGCAAATGTATACAGGCATCTATCCATATATGTGTTGATGTATCTATGGATACATCTATTCATAGATACATGTATCTACGCATCTATGGATACCATGATAGATGTCCACATCCATGTATCTATGGATACATGTATCAAGTAGCTCATTAATGTGAAATGTGGCCAAGGATAATTATACTTATTTCTCTCTTTTAATTGTTATATATTCAAAGACTAATTAGAAATCCAAACAACCTCCTCTTTAGTCAGATGCCACTCAATAATTTTGCATCAATGAATTATGTACCTTCAGCTATGCTTTCAAAGAATAAGTCGACAGTGTGTTGCTTTGAGCTTTTCCGTTGTCATCAAAGCATAAAGGATAGAGGGATTTTGTTGAAAGTCGTGATTATTGTCCCCATAGGCATAAATGCAAACAATGGGAACATACAAAAAATAGGTGAAATGTTTGACAAAACTCATCAAAGAAAAACTATTATATATGATTATTTGTTTACATATTCATTCATTTATAGAAGAAAAAATGGGAAACTAATACAACAGTAGGTAGTTATAACCCGCGAAAAGAATCAGACCTGGAACAATAGCAACATCCAAAAAATTGCGCTTTAAAGTACCTAATGCACTAGATAATTTACCATAGCACAATACAAATTTTCATTTGCACAGAGATAGAAAAAACAATGCAGTCGAAACCTATTTTCTGCCACCAAGCATTTAAATTCTGTCAGATGTCATGGTTATTGTTCTCATAGGCAGACATGTAAAATACAAAAGCATTTATAAGGCAAGTGAACTATTTTACAAAACTCCTCAGGATAATGTGCTTCCGGGGAATGCAATAAGTAATATGTCTCTTTTACTACATGTCATTGTCTATTTATGTATCCTCAGATACAACCATCCATATATTGATTCATGTATATATGTGACTATGTATACATGCACCTATTAGTATATGTATAGATGTTTCTATCCATACATGTAGACATTGGTATATGCATTTATGCATCTCTGAATACTATGCATGAATACATGTATGTATGCATAGATGGATTCTATGCACACCTTCATGTGTATCATGTATCACAACAACATTTTCACCATATAGAACAAAGAAAGATATGAACAAAATATCACGGTTACGCAGTCAAACAGAGGGCTTTCTAGATGATTATACAGTGATGCACACATTCATGCTCTCCAACATATTGACATGCACATGGTTTTCTACTGCTACTTTGTTAGTTGGCTTTCTTTGACAGCTAATATGTACAAAACCATAATTGTATTAATTTCTTTCTTTTTATCTCTGTGTATTTAAACATTAGTTAGCAGCTACCTAATTAGTTACATATCGAATCAAACAACGGTAAATGAGAAATATGGAACTGACTAGATTGACATGAGTCGAATGTCACCTAGTCATATTAGCTGATACGCTATGATTACTGTCACGTTTTAGCATCTACCAAGTCTCATGGCTCCAAACCTAGTATCATCTAAAAGCCACATAAATATTCAGTTTCCAACCCAGTCGGGTCATTCTATACTTACTATTAATTGTTTAATACAACTACATGCAAGTAGAAATCACAACTCATGACATCCTTATACACTTATGCACAAATACATGCTCTCTAACATATTAACATGCACATGGTTTTCCATTGCTACTTTGTTAATTGGCTTTGATTTATAGCTGAATTATGCACAACGATAATTATCATTATTTCTTTCTTTTAATTATTATGTATTTAAAGACTAATTAACAACTACCTAATTAATTACATATGCATTTTTACAAGGGTAAATGAGCACCACAAACTTGATAACAATGACACAGTTAACATGCCAGTATCAAGGTGTTCAGTCTAAATACTCATTGATTACAATATGCTAACCATATTTCAATTTTATATGGTTTTGTATATGCATATATAAATATCTCTTTTTCTTCATCTCATTATGTATTTGTGTATCCATAGATGCAATTATGCATATATTGATTTATGCATATATCTCACCATCTCTTTATGCATCTGTCTATATATGTATGGATGTATCTACGGCTACATGTATACATCAATTTATGCATATATGCACCTATGAATTGCATGCACACATCCATGTATATATGCATCTATCGATATCTTGCATGGATACATGTATATATGCATGTATGGACTCATGCACCTATGTATATGTCTTTGTCTCTACAAATTTGCAGATGCATATATGCATTTTTCTACACATCCATGTATCTCCACAACTCTCTATATAACATATCTATATCTCTCTCTATACATGTGTGCATGTACAACATGCACATATGTATTTGTGCACCTATGCTGGCCACCCATGCCCACCAACCCATACCAGCACCTTCGCCACTAGGAAAATGCCATTTAATGCATTTTCTTCAATTATTTTGACCTCTCTATGTGTTCGCATTTTCCTGATATTTCAATGCATTTAATTTGCACTCATGGATTGCGTACCTCTACTTGCCAGTTTTATATTCTATGCCTTTGCTTAAATTTATTTAATCAATCTATGCGATCGCATTTCACTGATTTTCTATAACAATAATGATTTATAAAGCTATTCTGATAAATAGAAACAGATAAATGCTAATTTTCCAATATAAAAAAATCAAAAGTTGTATGTTGACATACAATCATGCATACTGTCCATACATGCATATATGCATATATGCCTTCATCCATATTTCCATGTCTATATGAATACATCCTTCCATGTAACATATGCATTTGTAGCTATATGCAAATATGCATGGATCCATGTATGCATGTATTCATTTTTCCATCTGTCCATGTTGTTCTGTTTTTTGTGTATACATGTGTCTATTAATGCATCCATGCATATATCTGTGAATAGCTCTACGTATTTCTCTGTCCATGCATTTATTGTTTTCTAATGCATCAGCATTTGCATTTTTTCGGTTTAATGACCTTCCATATTAATTGTTTTCATTTTGTGTTTTTTTACAAGTTTTTGGTAATGCTGATCCGTCTTGATGTATCTGTTTGAATTTCTACTACATACGGTCTAATGATTACAATGGTTACATATAAGATGTTGGCTACTCAAAAACAAAATGTACATATATTTACATATTTTAAATCTACATTAGCTTGGGTGATTTCTAAGACATAAGTAGCATGTTTCTAGGAGCTTGTAGT
Organism: Sequoia sempervirens; assembly: GCA_007258455.2. Classification (NCBI taxonomy): domain Eukaryota; kingdom Viridiplantae; phylum Streptophyta; class Pinopsida; order Cupressales; family Cupressaceae; genus Sequoia; species Sequoia sempervirens. The sequence goes on along the minus strand of VDFB02070694.1, from coordinate 6,829 downwards.
TAGTTTATTATCATCATATTCTGAATTGTGTTCTTCTTGGAGACTTTTAGAGCTTGTCTCTTGAAAGTGACTTACTATTATCAAGTATTTGTAGTATTTTTCTTACTATATTGTTTTATTGTGCAATTTGATTCATTACAAGTGGTATTACAGAATAATATTGACACTATGAAGACAAGGAAAAATCATATATGTTATTTTAGAGTTCATTTTAGGAAGTATATACCTCTCTAATTTGTTAAATATTTTATCAGTTTTCAAATATTTTTCAAGGTCATATTCAAGTTATTGCAATATAAATTCTAAGGTAATATCCTTAAATATCATTATATTTTTATATCTATTCTTCTCTTGTCGCATTTTGAGGAACCTCAAGGATCTCGACACCTTGTTTAGTACGAAGGAGAGTGAGAAATGGGACATGAGTCTTTTTCCTGTGTTTGTATTGAGACACTCAGCCCTATGATGATTTTAAAAAGCATAACCAATAACAAACTAGACATTCTTCCACCCTTTATTGGAAGAAATGATCACTTCATACCCTATTCATTCCATTAATTTCCATTTGTACCCTTCCACGTCCTTTCTTCTCAAATCAAATACATTTCAAAATCCATTTATATGCTTTCCTTGCATCACACCAATCTGTTGCATTCCCTTTTTCATTCAATCCAGCTCCCTCATTCAAATTTTTATTTCTCGCATTTAATTTTAAGCATGTAGCTCAAAAATGATAAATTCCTACCATTTACATTCCATTCATTCTCATTTCCAGGGTCGCATATCCTTGCCTCCCATATCAAATACTTTTCATAATGCATTCATATACCTTACTTGCATCTCATCAATCTCTCAATTCCCTCTCTTTTTTGCACTTACATAGCTCATTCTTCTTTATTACCCTTATATAGCTTTAACTATCTATAGCTCAAATATACCTTCATCCATCACAACAAAATTCACACCATACCAAACAGAGGAAAAAATGAAGAAAATATCAAGGTTATGCAATTAAACACTGAGGGCTTTCAAAATAACTATCATAACATCCAGTTGTATTCAAGAGTTCTTTTCAAAATGTTTTTTCTAAATCCTATTTATTACAGATACCTAAGAGTACGTATCACAGTTTCTTGGAGACTAAAATGTATCATTAGATTTAACAAATATTTCCATGTATACATGAATTCAAATGCATCATTAGATATCCTTTATACACGTGTTCAAAAAACAATAATGTATTATTCTTTTGTTTCGATCATAAATGTTTTTTGTATATCTTTCAAATGCAAATTGTTTCTGACATTTCCAACTTTATGCACGCAGGAATATATAGATTCTTGTTTACATACCAAATTACATGGACTCATGTACATGGCGTTGCATGCATAAATGTTTGCATTGATCCATATATTTATGCATTCCTTCGATATATGCATTGCTAATAAATAATTAATCTTTCCTGTTTTCTTTCATTTAATACTGCAAATGCAAATTGTTTCTGACATTTCTAACTTTATGCACACAGGCATATATAGATTCTTGTTTACATACCAAATTCCATGGACTCATGTACACATCCATGCATGTATACATGTTTAAATGGATCCATACTTTTATGCTTCCCTTCGATATATGCATTGCTAATAAGTGGTTTCTTTCTCCTATTTTCTTTCATTTAATACTGCAAATGCAAGTTGAGTCTCATTGTGCTTTCATACTTGTTCGAATGCCGGGGATGCTTTCCACTCTTGTGTGCATTATGTGCACATCGATACATGTATACATAGATGCCTCAAGCATTGTTACAAATTTTTCTCTCTCATTAAATTCCAATGCAAAGTGCTATAAACATGTGAATTATTTAAGTGTAGCTATATTTTATCTTACGTAATAAGGTTCTTTATATCTTTGCAAATTATTTTTTGTTTAATATATATACACAAAAATATCTATTCATATTACATAAACAAGATTAAAATCTTATTTATAATAAAATCAATAGCTTTCTAGTGATTCATCTAAGAATTTATTGTAATATAATTACATTGTTCTATACACAAAAATATGTTTTCATATTACATAAGCAAAATTAAAATCTTATTTCTAATACAATCAATAGCTTTATCTAGAACTAACTTTCATATTACATTAAAAAAATGATTAATTGATCTTAGAACACTTTACAAATAGACCTTACACTAGCACACTAAACATAATTTTATTTACAAATAGACATACAAGCAAAAAAAAGAGGTGTGGTAAACTTTGTTTGCACATGCATATAGATATGTGTCTATATGCAATAATGCGGGGACATGTAAAGAATGCAATATTTTTTAGTGTCTGCTCACATGTTTTTGTAAATTGTTGCAAATGATATTTGATGCTTAAGAAATATTCCTACATCAAAACTTTGTTCGAATTAAAATGACTAATGAATTTATGGGCCGAAAGGTTTATTAAAAATAAAAATAAAAAATTGTACATTGTTCATAAGTAGTTTATTTCTCCTATTTTCTTTCATTTAATACTGCAAATGCAAGTTGAGTCTCCTCATGCTTTGAGACTTGTTCAGATGCCAGAGATGCTTTTCACTCTTCAATGCATTTTGTGCGTGTGGATACATGTATACATGCATGCATGTATACACAGATGACACAAGCATTGTTACAAACATTTAAGATTGCTTGCATTTAATAATTTAAACATAACAAGAATACATTTTTGCTTCCTGAATAAGATCATAAAGGATGTTTCTTGTTGCAAATGTATACAAACTCATAAAAATACAAGTATTCATTGGTATATCTATAAAAAAATCCACGTATACATGGTACCCAAAAATACAATTTTGCATGCATCCATCGACACATGTCAACTGTTCAAATCTCTTTATGGACCACGTTGCCCATGGACCCTAAACATTCCACGCATTAATGCATCATTGCAAATTATTTCAAACTTTCCTACCTAAATTTAATACATTTATATTCCTATGTCCTATCTAATTACTTTTTCTCACTCATAGCTAGATGCTTTTTACCTCTCGGCAGGAACTCGACACTTGCGTCACTTGTTTTTGTTTATGGAATAATAATAAACATGAAACTTATTGTAATAAAGGTTGTTTGAATTATAAAATAGTTTAGCAATTAGAAGAATAAGTGATTCAAATAATTGTTTTTAATTGTTATTATGGAAAATGTATAGTCTCTATTATTTTATTTTCAAGAAATATGAAGAGTTTCAAAAGGAAGCTCTATTAAAAAGAAAAGAAAGAGATTTTTATGCATGCTAGAGAAAGGAGGAAAGTGCTAGAAATATTGAGAAAATAGATTCTTGGAAAAGGAAGGAGAGCTAGAGAAAAGAGGCTGAAAGAAGTTGCAAAGAATAGGGATTCAAATTTGAAGAAAAGGGTAAGAAAATTTGTTGTTTATGTTGATTTTTTTCTCAGATTAATAATGAAATTCAATGATTTATTATGATACTAAAATTATTTGCTCTGTGTGAGCCATTATTTGCTTTATGTGAACCTTTCTCTGTGTGAGCCATTATTTACTCTATGCGAGCCTTGCTCTTTGTGAGTCATTATTTGCTCTATGCGAGCCATTACTTTCTCTATGTGAGTCATGCTCTGTGTGAGCTTATTGACAAATTGCAGCTCTATGTGAGCTAGTGTTGAGCTCAGGGGGTGGCTAGGTGGAGAGTTGTAAGATAATTTTTATAACAATTAAATACAAATATATTTACAGTTTGATTTCAATTATTCAATATTTTGATGATTTGTATTGTATGCAATTGATTTCTATTATATGCAAGCTTTGAAAATCACTTTCTTAAAACCTATCTCTAATCAGTCTAAAGATTCTAAACCCTAGTATTTTATGTTGGCCATAAATTTAATTCTACAAACTAGGTTTCTCTAAAATTTTGAGATAAGGTGTGTCACTTGAGTATTTCAAACATATCCGAAAATCAGTCATACCCAGTGTGTCATTATGGAGATATGTAATGTTTAGTGACCGTCTATTTCCTACCATTTCATCTATGATAAAACAGTCTATTGCGTCATAAATAACTTTATTTGTATGAACTTGGTTTTTTTGAAATTTTGATATAAGGTGTGCCCTTTAGTTATGAAAAACATATCCAAAAAATTAGCACTACCCAGTTTGTCAATTTGGATATGTGTATCAATATGTGACGACCATTCCTACGCCATGTTTGTTGTTGCTATTTAAATATGTGAAAGTGAAGAATTGCATAAAAATGTTATATATTATATTTGCAAATGCATTGATTTGTATAAACTACTTTCCAAATTATTGAAATCTATAAGTTAATATTTGAAAAAAATTCCTCCTTTTTATTATTATTATTTTTTTCATTATTTTTGACTAATTCAATATTAAATTGAGTGGGCATTATGAACTTTGTACATGAATTACGAGAACATGAGCAAACAAAAATGAGAAGTGAGAGGATACATATCAGGCCACCAACGCCTGTGGCCCATCCAAACTCTCAAACCAGATCCTGGAACATGCTGGGCAGACACCTGACACTGATTATCCTGACAATCCCAGGACCATGACCACTTCCTGACCATCAATGAATAATGATCTATTGTCCGATTCATCTAAACTGAAATACAATAGTGTCATGAGCCTGACCTCAAAATTGAAATTTTTAGCCAAACTCTCAAGGGGGTAGCACAAAGTCCTACCATCATTTCGCTGAACGTCGGGACACAATGAGCTGTAATTTTTTTTCAAAAACTTGATCTTAACATCAAAATCTTCAAAACAAAGCAACCAATACTTTGTCTCAAAGAGGGGAAAAATGTAGCCATGTAAAATTGACCTAACACTTATCACACATACTAAACAACATTTTCACATCATGAGTATCATTATCATCAAACATCACTTCATTTCACATCAATTGCATCAAAACCCTATTTCCCCTATTAATTGAATAATACAACATTATTTAATTAATTTACTTTTTCATCATTTTCAACAAATTAAATAAATTCCATTTATTTAATAAAGTTTTGAAAACTCTATTTCTACTATTAATTAAATAAAATGACATTTAATTAATTCACGTTTCATCAATTTTGACCAATTAAATAAATTACATTTATTTAATAAAGTCCTAATCTAACGTTCTTCCTCTTGATTAGTTAAATAACACCAATAATTTAATTATGTCGCTAATCCACTTTATTCCCCTAAGTTGATTAAATTATCAAATCATAATAATTCAATCACTTCCCCTCCAAATTTGGATGATTAAATCAAACTATTTAAATCATCATAAAAAATCAAATCAAACTAATGCAACTTTATTTACAAAAGTGAAACTTGATTTGCACATTCAACTCCAAAATGAATGAATGAATTAAATCAATTAATTAATCATTCTCAACCACTTTCTTGATTGAGTAAATTGCGATCCCCTGATTTCTCAATCTAATCCTAACAGATCAATCTATTTCTGATTGAACAAATTATGATTCCCTGACTGATAAATCTATTCCTGACTGATCAATCTATTCCTCAATCTCACTGATTATTTCAATCTATTCCTCAATCCCACTAATTAATTCAATCTATTTATTTAATCACACAAATTGTGTCATCTATTTTGCATAGATTATTCATGTCTAAATCCTCTCAACACCTTTTGACCGTTGATCAAGATATTCTACAACACGATCCTAATCATCCATTTCAAATCACAATTTCTATATAACAAACCTCTTTCCTCACAAAAAAGGGATCAGATAATCAACCTATCTAGACAATGAAGTAATGCCAAAACACCATTGATAGAGCTTCAACATATCTTTAATCAACCATACATGCATCATTCTTCAAAAAATTTCACATGAACTATGGAGGCTTCGCAGTGATATGATCAAACACATCCTCACAAATATACTCCAATACGAGATATGTAATAGTTTTATTATTGAATTCAATTTTTTATGTATTTCATTTTCATGTTCTTGAATTCAGTATTCTAAATTGTACATTTTGTAATTGTAGGAATAGATGTTATATTTGTGTTCTTGATTATAGATTAGATTCTAATTTCAATTACATTTATCTCATCTAGATGTCTATGATTTGCACCCACACAATTCTATAGTGGGCATCTGTGCATCCTTACTACCCAGGGCAATAGGGGCACTAGGGGACCCCATAATATGAATATAATTTATAGATAGATCTTCATTTGGGTGGTCCAAAAAGGACACAAGTGTGATAGGAGCAGCTAGAGGATATGTCTAGCCTTGACCACCTTTGGGCCTAGCTTTTTGGAGGGGACTTAAGGATATTTAATATATAAAATTTGAATGGGTAGTTATTAGTGAGATCCCCCTAAGGAACAATAGGATCTTTGGGATTTTTCTTGCTCCTAACTAAGGACTTATAGTTAGAGATGATGTGCCCAGGTTTGGAGAATTTATGGTAACAAACAATGGCATTCTCATAGCAAACTTACTGAGACCATATCCCAAACCTGGACCCAAGAGTCATAGAGTTAGGAAGAGTTTTATTAATATCTATATTGATACAAAAATGGGGAAACACTAACTTAGACCTCATTATGGTAATGATTTCAATAGTTATGAAGTGGCTAATTGAGTCTCCAATGCATTGGAAAACTAATTCATCCCAATATTCTATCAGCAAGCCCGATAGATACATCTAAACTAGGGTATATTTATTGAGATACATGGCAAGGTCGAAGCTAGGCTTCCAATAACAAAGAGATATGCTATGTTTACCATATACCACAAACTATAGCAGAG
>VDFB02070692.1:0-19858 GCA_007258455.2 Sequoia sempervirens | reverse complement strand
GCTAAGAAGAAGGAGTATAAGAAAGAGGTCGAACGTCTCAAAGAATACATACAGCATTTGACCCAGCCACTTGATCGGGGCAATGCGACTGTTCCTCCTCTCCTCAAATCACAGGAGATGACTAGGGGCGTCGAGCACGGAATGGTAACGGCCAGGGAAGCTCAAGGCTGGATGGCAAGTGAAGGCACAGAGGCGGCATTGTTCATGGAAAAGTTGGCACTGGCCTATGGGCGAACTTCTTCATTTCTTTCTAGACTGATGGACATGGCAGAAACGTGGGAAGGTATCCCGGACATGCAGGAAAGGCTTATTCCAAGCCTTAGAATTTTGAAGAGTACTCCGAGAGAGGAGTTAGTTGACAAAAGGGTGATTGCTGCAGGGGCAGCATATGATTTTCATCACTGGTTTTGGGCAGTGACAATACGAGAGGAAGTCTTGGAGAAGGCAAAAGTCGATGGGCTTGGAATCGAAGAACAGGTCAAGAAAATCCAGGAGGAGATTTGCATGATAACTACAGAAGTGTTTGACCATGAAGTCATCCGGGAGAACGACATGCAGTTGGAGAGATTGAAGCATAAAGTTCAAGAAACTTTCTTCTCGACCACTGGACCTTTCTTGAAACAAGACTTTGCGAAAGTGGCAAGACTCTCATCCGTTCGAAAGGATTTTGAGAAGCAGGAGGCAGGTTGGGAAGGTACTTTTGCTAGATGTGCTGAGAAGTTGGACGGACTTGAGTTCCGGATCAGCATGCTGCCGCCTGTCACGATGGACGAGGTCATTGTCGTAGTGTCCAGATTCGCCAAGCACAATGCTACTCAGATGGATAAGGACGCATCTCCTAGATTATAGCTGGAACTGCCACTTTTCTGACTGATTTCTGATGATTAACTCTTGTTGATTTGGGAAACCCTAATTAGGGTTTGGTTGTAATAATCTCGGCCGTTGATCTTGTTTTAATCTCGGCCCTTCACTTCATTTTTGGAGCTCTATATAAACTAGTGCTCTCTCATTTTCATTTGTGTGGAGACAGATTATGTATATTGTCGCATTGAGACTATTTTGAATGATAAAAGCTCTTGAGCATGATTTGCCTTGAATCACTTCTTATTGTTGAATAGTAAGCGAGGTTACATATTGCCTTCCGCCATAGATTAGAATTAAAGCTAGATTAAGTAGAATTTGCTTTGAAAAGTTGTTAAATTGAATGAAAGATTGATCGTATTGATTCAGTGGTGAAGTGTAGCTCATACTTTTTTCGAATGGATGATTTGCATTCGATTTGTAAAGTTAGCCTGAGCTCTTAAACGTGGAAGCTTAACTTCAACCTCATTCGAGGTGTGAAAATTATTCTCACAAACCCCTTGAAGATTGCACCCACTTTGCGTATGTTGTCCTGCAAGAGGCGAAACAAAGTGTGGTTTATTTCTCTTCACCGAGTCCTTACTGTCTCTTGAGTTCTTAGGCTTAGACTAGATTTCCTAAACCCTATTCTTTTGCCATTTTTTTGAGATCCACAATTGAAAGTCCTAATTGAGAACCTACAAAGATAACACCTCCTAGTCCCCGGACCAGCAAGACTTTCTACGTAAGTCCCCTTGTTTATTACCAGCATTATCACAACGACCATTGAGCTTATCCACACGTCGAGACCCGACTAAAGAAACCTTGGAATCGCCTATGCGGTGGTTTTTCAAGAGAGGATAAAGTGTCTTTGGACATTTTTATTCTGATGTTTGGTGGATGATAAAACACTCATCAACATCAACCTCAGCAATCATACTAGCCTAAGAGAAACAATTTTCAGCCTTTCAATAATTACAGGCCACGGTTGCCAACACCACCAAAACAAATAGCTGAAACTGCACAAAATGCAATATTTTGTTCTTTCCATGAGACAAATGCACATACCGGTTCTACATGTCCCGAGAATTTAAGAATGAATCAGATCATGGGATACACTGATGCTACACCCAGTTCAAGTTTTTCCCCTACACCAAGTTCGAATGTTGTCTTACCACAAATAGACAACTTTGATGGCGACTCTGCTACACAATACTTTGAAAGTGAACCCATTATTGAAGAAGAAGAAGATCTCCGTCAATATTCTCTTGCAGTGAATCATGAGAATTTTTCAACGCCCATGTTTACATGTGCTCAACATTTGAAGGCACAAAAAGAAGAAAAACTAAAATCAAAAGAAAAGGGTAAAGAAGTGGCTTCCACTTCTAATCCTAGGCCTTCTCAGGAGAACATTAAAGCAGTTTCTCAAGACCCGTCTTCAGCAAATTTTGACATTGTAAACTCCATGACGAAGACAAAGGTGCAGATTTCTCAGCTAGAGTATCTCCGGGACCATTTGGAACAGCTTGATCAAATTCTTAAGTTCGTAAAGGTGGAGGTTGTCATTCGGCCTACATTGCTCGAATCATTCGTGCCAGTGGAAGACAAGCCTAAACCCTTCTATATATCTTTGTATATAGGAGGATTCAAATTGAGCAATTGCATTATAGATTCAGGAGCCTCAGACAACGTCATGCCTCTACAAGTAATGGATGCACTGGGACTTTCATGCACTAAGACACAGGACAAGTGTTATTCACTTGAGTCTAAGTCAATGTCGTTGGTCAGACAATTGAAGGACGCTCAAGTAAGGTTGGCAGCTTGTCCGGAGAAAAAGATAATGATGCCCATCCTAGTAGCTGACATTCCAGCTAACTACGGGATGTTGCAAAGTAGAAGCTTCTACAAAGATCTTAGAGGAGAGATACAACTGGATTGGTCATCTGCAACTATTCCATAAAAGAAAGGCAGTTTCAAATTGGAGCCAGAGGCCAAATCTCGATTTGCAGTGGTGAAGTCCCAGGATCCTCAAGCACAAGTGCTATATCAAGAAACGGTTCTTAGTACTTATGCTATGCTGTCGGAAATAACTAAAGAAAATCAGGAAGTTGTGTGTTTTGCAGATAAATCGACAGAAGATCCAAGGTTGTGGACTATGCAGTTTGATAGGAGTTGCTCAACTGCAGACTCAAGAGCGGGAGTTGTGATAATCTCACCCAAAAGTCAGTTGTATCTATTTGCATACCGCTTGCAATTTGAATGCACAAATAATACAGCGGAATATGAGGCGCTCTTACTAGGTCTCAAGAATGCAAAGGATATGGGTATCAAACTACTTAGAATTGAAGGTGATGCAGAGCTGGTCGTGAAAAAAATCAAAGATCAATTTCAAGTAAGAGAAAATCGCCTTCAGCATTACAAAAACAAGGTGTGGAATGCAATCGACTGGTTCGAGGCATTCGACATCAAATACATTCCTCATCTAGACAATAGCAGAGCAGATGCCCTTGCAATATAAGCTTCTCTTTTCATGTCACATTCTGATTTTCGTCAAAATGCATTTGCTATTGAGCTCATATACAGTCCAGCTGTCCCCGATAACTGCGACAACTGGCAAGTCTTCGATGACGACGACCATATTAAAGATTTTCTTGTCATGAGAGATAATTTTAAATGATTATTCTTTGAAGGTAGTTTGTCTCCTTTCAGAGAATCAGTAATAGAAGTTTCTTATGGGACAAAAGTTTAAGAAGATACAGAAAACTTGGAAGAAACAGATTCAAGTATCATCCAATTGAAGGGAAATAAGATTCCCAAGGGTCTAGGATCCTTGGAGAACATATTTGACAAGCATGAAAGATACATTCAAGATCAGAGGAACTCAGGGGATAAGACCTCTGTGGAGCATTATCAAGTAAAAATCGGTACTAAAGACAAGCCTCAGCTTGTTAATTTAGGCAAATGTTGTACTACAGAAGAGAGTGAGAGGTTCATCTCTTTGTTCAAGCAATATCGAAATGTTTTTGCTTGGTCATATGAAGACTTGAAGGTCTTCACACCCAGAGAATTGTCTCATACAATTTCTCTAAAATTTGAAGGTAAGCCCTTCAGGCAAAAGCAACGACACTATAATCCGCAAATTCAAGATACAATCTATGCGGAAATTTAGAAGATGGTGGGTACCAAAATCATTTTTCCGATTCATCATTCCACTTGGGTGTCGAACATAGTTCCTGTGTGTAAGAAAAATGGAGAGATCTGAATTTGTGTGGATTTCAGGAACTTAAATCAATCATCTCTCAAGGATAACTATCCCTTGCCGATCATGGTGTTAGAATCCAAGATCACCTGCATGCAAGATGAATACCTGTCACATGCAAAAGATATGAAGAACCAAAATATGCTCTCTGTAAAACCTCTCAGTAAAAATGCATTAAGAGAATCAATTATTACAAAGTGATCAATCCTTATGAAGGAGATCAATTTAAACCCCAAAAAGGGAACCCCAAAAGAACTCCTAGTGTGCACACTTAATACCAATAATTAATTATTAATGTGCATAAGTTTAGCTTAAGTAATAAAGAGGAATAAGTGACTTAATTAATTAATCAATGTGATGTAATTAATTAAGTAAAACAACTTATTACTCTAACACCCCCCCTTAAGATAAACTTAGGAGGTAGCTAAAACACTAGAAAAAGATGCATGAAAGCAAAGATGGGTCCCGACAACTAGGCCTGATCAGGTACCCATTTACAATGCAAGAATGAAGTGCATGAAAAGGAACCAAGAACATCTGAAAGTGCACAAGAAAGCACCTGCAACTGAAAGAGTGGTGTGCAAAATAAAGCACACATACATGAGACTGGAATCATCTGGATTCAATGTTGTCGTGGAGGGACACTCACCGGACAAAGGTGTGATGGCAAAACAAAGGCACTACACAACCCCCCATGGCACTTTATAATACAGTGCGAGTACAAAATATGGCACAAAGTGATGTGCAAGAAACCCAATACAACACAAAAAAGGAGTAGAGAAGGAAAAACCCAGTGGGACAAAACCCCCCTACAATGAGATTACATGCTGCAAAGAAGCACTGGAAGAACTCTGTAGAGTAACACCGGAACTTGATATAGGCAAGCAAGGAAATATTCTTCTGTATACTACTGAAACCGGATGAGAGTCACTGATTGACTCAAGGAATCATGATTAAAGCAACAGAAACCCCGATGCCAATTAACACCTCAAAAACTCCGAATCGAACAACTCGAATCTATGAAGCAAAGCAAAGCAAGAACATTGAATGATGTGACATCAAAATGAAGTGCAAAGATGCAAGATGCACTCTCCCAACCTGCCAAACATCCAAGTAATCGCTAAACAACAACCCATCGGCCAAATCGACTAACCGGATAAACTTGGGACGATACGTAGCGCACATGGAATTGAGCCTCTTAATACCTTCCGACGCTCAAACGCAGGCTAAAACGGAGATCGCGGGCAAAAGTGAGCTCGGAAGTCCAAAACAACATCTGATCTCAAACAGAAATAAATGCATGAAAACAAGAAAATAATCGTAAAATAAAATCAAAGACCACTGAAAGTGCTCGGAACCAACTTTCCAGTGATATCTCGTTTTCTCGATTTTGATACCGTATGCCCAAGTTATGGCCAAAAGAAAAAAACTGCTTCTTTAGGGCAAACTAGGGTTAGGAGGGGCAAGAGGTCAGGATAACATGACGCCATACGTCAAACATCGCCGAAAACCTCGAAGTTTAAATTTGATCGCCATCCGCCGCCGCAAGGCGAAAAACAGCCCCCGAAAAGAGGGAATGGCCCCCTCGGTCCCCGTGGGCTTACCGGGGGTCGCTGGCCGCAGGGTGCGGCAGTTTCTCCATACGCACTGGGCCGAGCTTGAGGGCTTCCGCCTGGGCGGATCTGCTGCCTCTGTTTTTGCTGACCGCCGGGCCGCAGAGAATAAGCCCCTCGGTCATGGAGGACCCGGCTGGGCGACGGGGAGTGGGTCATGGCGGCGCTTTTGCGGGAGTCAATACCGGCAAAGCTCTGCGGATACGGGCGGCGACCCTTCAATAATCGACGCCAGCAGTTCAATCCTTAAAAACATGTTTTCGCCTTTTTAATTTTGAGTCTTATCCAAGGTGCATGGGGAGGCCGTGACGGCTCCCCTCGTATTAAAAATTTGCCCTCCGATCAATCCGGCCTAAACGTATCTTTAAACGACGGCGCTTTGTAGGTTTTTGGTCAGCCGCTAACGCCGCGATGTATGTGCGTCCGCTTGAGCCCAAAGTGAGCTAAAATAGATACCCCGCATCTTGCAGAAAAGATGCCTGTGGAAACCCTTGCACTCGAAACTCACCAAGAGGCCATATCTTCAGATCACGAACAGGCAGCTGCAGGTCTGGAGCTCTGATACCATGTTAGAATCCAAGATCACCTGCATGCAAGATGAATACCTGCCACATGCAAAAGATATGAAGAAGAACCAAAAAAGTTGTTCTTTGTAAACCTCTTAGTAAAAATGCATTAAGAGAATCAATTATTACAAAGTGATCAAATCCTTATGAAGGAGATCAAGAAACCCTAAAAGGGAAACCCTAAATGAACCCTAGTGTGCACACTTAATAATTAATAATTAATTATTAATGTGCCTAAGTTTAGCTTAAGTAATAAAGAGGAATAAGTGACTTAATTAATTAATCAATGTGATGTAATTAATTAAGTAAAACAACTTATTACTCTAACACATGGAACATACATGCAAACGGTCACTGGCTCGGAGATGTTGTCTTTACTTGATAGTTTTTCCGGGTATAGTCAGATTGCAGTAGCTGAGGAAGATCAATTTAAGACGGCGTTCACTACCCCGTGGGGTACATTTGCTTATGAAAGGAAGCCCTTTGGCCTTATCAACGCCGGTGCTACATCTTAGAGAGCCATGGATTTGGCATTTGGGGATTTGAAGAACAAAGTAATTCTTGTCTACCTTGACGACCTCACTGTTTTCTCAAAGATGAGGGGAGATCATTTGTCACACTTAGTGAGAGTGTTCAAAAGAAGCAGGTATCATGGGATTTCCTTGAATCCTAAGAAGTCCATCTTTGCAGTAACAGAGGGCAAGCTGCTTGGCCACATCGTTTCAAAGGAAGGAACTCGAATTGATCCTAGTGGGGTTGATTCCATCAGAAATTTGTCTCTTCCAACAAGCAGAACTAGGGTACACTCTTTCTTTGGTAAGGTGAATTTCATACAAAGGTTTGTGCCAAACTTCTCAGAGCTAATGAAAGATATATCTGTTATGATGAAGAAAAAGTCCACTTTCAAGTGGACAGAGGAGGGCAAGAAGGCATTTGTTGCAATAAAAGAAGCTATCAGTCAAGTACCAGTACTAGTCCACCAGTGCTAGTCTGTCCTGAATTTGATAAGGATTTTATCCTTTATTGTTACGCGTCGGAACATACTATGTCTACCATACTAACGCAAAAGTTGAATGAAGAAACTAAGTCTCCAATAGCTTTCATGAGCAGCAATTTTAAGGGCAGTGAGTCACGGTATTCTCAAATTGAGAAGAACGCATACGCAGTTGTTAGAGCTATGAAGAACTTCATATTCTATATCTTGAACTCTCACATGACAATATATGTCACCGATCCAGCAATTAAAAGCATGTAAACTCAACAGGAGATGGGCACAAAGAGAGGTAACTGGGTTGCAAGGGTTTAAGAGTATGACTTGGAGATCAACCTGACTAAACTTGTCCGTGGGAGAGGTCTTTGTCAGTTGATAGCAAAGGATAGTGATCAGAAAGACCAGGCCAAGGGTGAACCTGAACCTAAAGTTAAAGAGGATCTTCCCATGGTCCTACTTATTGATTCTGCGGATGAATGGTATGCTGAGCTGTGGTACTTTTCAACTTATGGTGAATGTCCAAACCACATGGACAAACAGTAGAAGAGAACATTAAAGTTGAAAGCACAAAATTTTGTACTTTGGAATGATGTTCTATACAAGAAAGGGCTTAATGGAACATTTTTGTTATGCGCCAATAAGGATCAACAATGGCATTTGTTGGAAGCATTTCATAGTGAGGCATGCGGTGGCCACTTTTCGTCAAGGGTTATACAACATTCAAAATCCTGCGAGCATAGTTTTTCTGGCCGACTATGTTTCGCGACACATATGAATGGGTGCAAAGATGTCTGATGTTTTAGCAGTTTGTTGGCAAGCTTAAGTTGGCAGCCATTCCACTCAAGCCAATCATCATTGACGCTCCATTTCAACAATGGGGACTGGATTTTGTAGGTCCTATTTGTTGTACCCAAAACAAAAAAAAATTGCTTCATTAAGGCATTTTGATTAAAATGGTCTAAACCTTGTAAAATTGTCATCAAAAGTCAGTTTTTGGTCAAACAAAGTATGGGCTTTTTGTAGGTTTATTGTCTAGAAGATACAGGAAAAATTTGAAAATTTTGAAAATTAGGATTTTTGGGCCCCTATTTTGAGGAAAACCCCTAAAAATAGGATCTTTCCAAAATTTACTGAAAATTATTTTTATTGGTTTATTTCACTTCACGATCACAGCGGTGAAGTCAGAATCAAGAAAAAGTCAGTTTAGCTCTAGTGGGTTGTTTTCACTTTTTTAGGAGAAAAGTTAGAACCTCTGAGGTCAACAATGGCAAATGGCTAGATACCAGGTGTCGAAATCTAAGCTTAAAACACTCTAGCGAAGATTCTATGGTGAGAAATGTTCAAAATGACGCTTCGTCACAGAGGGGTTTTTTGAGTGGTGAAAATCATCGAAAATTTTCCAAGTCTAGAAATAAAGGAGCACTTGTTGGTCAGAGGAACTAGGTTTCAAAGGCTCAAATCATCTTTTCAAGGTGTTACTTCCAAGAGGTCTTCTCCGGAATCCTGTCAACTTCGTGATGAGCCTACCAGCTAGTCCAGATGATCTGTCTAGCACCTGAATTTGCAGATTGAACGAAGAACAGAGGAAATGAAATTGGCCAAATTCTGACTAACACTGGTAGAGAAAAGCGCCCCAGCTGACCAGGGGCGCCCAAACTTTTGAGGCACCTATTGTAACTTTTTGATCAAATGACACCTAGGACATTTGTCTCAGACTTGATTAGGCTTCGCAACGAATCCGTCAATGGATTAATCTGAGTTGCCAAACTGCCAGAATTAGGAGTCAAATATATGGTTTTTGTCATGGTGAAAATATCAGTTCAGTGCACAAAAGCACCCCTAGAGGCCAGGGGCGCCTAGGGTTTTGAGCCCTCAAATGCAGTTGTTAGGGTTTGCTTAAATATTCACCTGTTTGGAATGTTTCAAGCTTTCAATTGCATATCTCAGCCAGATCAGAAGATTGGTTAGTAGTCGGTAGCCGAAGATTGAACGAAGATTCGACAAGTTGCAAAAATGGCTAAGTTTGGAAATAAAAGTTCCCCTGGAGGCCAGGGGCGCCCAAGTTTTTGACTTGCCAGATGACATTTTTAGGGATTATACTCTCCAAAAGATTATGTCCAGAATTGAGCCAGCTCCGCAATGGACTTGTCAGCCAGACCGGGATATTTTTCAAGTGTTGGGAAATGCAGGATGAAGGAAGGTGGAAATCAAGTTTAAAATGTTGAAAATGCTTCAAAATTTGATTGTCTGATGAGAAAAAGCACCCTTGGAGACCAGGGGTGCCAAGAATTTTGGTGGCTCAAAAGTCAGAATCAGGGTTTGCAACCTCAAGGAAGCTCCTTTTCAGTTTTGATCTTGTTCTTCAACGAGATTGTCAGCCAGTCTACTGGATTCCTCAATCATTCGGAATCAATGATCAAACATAGGCTTCAGTGATGTTTGCAAAGGCTTAAAATGGAAATTTTCAAAAAAGTTTCTAAGTCTAGAGAGTTAGCAACTAAAGTCAAACTTTGACTTTTGAAACTAAAGTGCTTTGGCCGCCCTATAATGGTGGTATTTTTGAACTGGATTAAAATAATATTAAAACTCCAGTCTCACCTCCAAATCGACTTGCAAATGACTTAGTTTTTCTTGCATGAGGCATAATTTCTCTTTCCATGCTAGATGGCGCCCATTTTAGGGTTGTATCTTTGTTCAGTTAACTAAATTGGGGTCCAATAATATTATTGCGTCCTAAATTAGGGTTTTCCTTGTTGGGTGATGCCTTAGTTCATGAAATTTATTTATTAAGGCATTTGGGCATCCATTATTTTCATCACGGGTTGAAAGAAAACACATATTTTCTCATGCAAGCAAGATCTAAAGGCTCTACAGGTGATATTTTTCAGTGTTCTTCGCAGTGCCAAGTCCGGATTGCTCAAAGGGATTATTTTCCAGACTTCATCTTTTGAGTGCATGCATATCAGACTTCATCAAACTTCATTCAAGGCATAGGCGTCTTTTTGCAAAGGCAGAACATAATTTCTATCTTCTCTCTCTCAAATTCTTCTATCTTTGTCTTAGGTTTTCTCTCACATGTCAAAGTAAACGACATCTTTTTCAAAATCTAGTCATCTAGGTTCACTCAGTGCAGCATTGGTAGCAAAACCCATGTTCAAGAATTTTTCGAGAAAATTGCCCCGTTCTCATTTTGAGGTACTGTGCTTTTTTCCTAAGATTCTTTTGCATGTCGGTGAAAAGGTCAACTTTTTGAAAATTAAAGAATTTGGGTTTGATCAGCACATTGGCGCCTACAAAACCCATATGCAAGTTTTTCTCGGGAAAATTGCCCCTAGTGCCCCTACAACCCCTGCAGCTTCTATCTAAAAAGTCTTTGCATGCCTTAGTAAAAGTCATTTTTTCGAGTTTCTGACAAATTGGGTTGGCTTAGAATTTCATTATCTACAAAACCCACGTTTTAGAAAATTTCCTAAAATTTTTGTCTCAACTGGCTATTTTTAGCCTTATTAGGAGCTATTTTTAGCCTTTTCGAAATTTTGTCCGAACATAGCAAAGTTACAGTCAAAGGTCTAGTTTTTCAAAGTGCAATTCAATCCAATGGAATACAAGACCAAATCGGTCTTAGTTCATGACTTTTTCAAAACTTTTGACACTAACTTGGGTCACGTTCATCCAGTGATTAAATTGAGCACATTGGAAGGCATTGACAATACGACAATCAAGCATCTTGATCATTCCGGATTGCTGGAAGCTTCTATTCCCATCATAGTGTCTGATCTCGAGTTTATCATTGCATGCATCAAGCATTATGACTCTTCTATACGGAAAATTCGATCAGCAGATGGGCGAGTTGTTTGCAGCCTCAAGCAAAGAGATGTTGAGAAATGCTTCGCCATTCCACCTCGTAAAGATAATTTCATCATAGTCATGGAGGAATTTGACAAGATATGAAATGCAAACAAGGAAAGATCTCAGAGGAAAGTCACTCAAAGGTGGCTAAAGTAGCGGAAAACTAATTTTCCCAAGAAGCTTGGGTGTGGTGAGTTCAAAGATGAGATTGCTATTCTGATTACCTTGCTCAACCGGGTTACAAGTCAAGAAGAAGCTCATATCTTTCGGCCATAGATGTTCTATGTCATCTCCCAAATTATCAATAATAAAGAACACTTTGACTGGGCTATGTTGATCAGTGAAGTTCTTCAATAGCAGATCACAGGATTTCTTAAAATCCATGAGTTTCATATGGTTTCTTATCTTGTCTATTTAATTGCATTCCAAGGCAATTTTAGAACTTTGAAAACCGTTGGACTCTTGGTGTTTAGCGTGGCATGAATATTTCCCACAATTGAAGTTCTCAAAAGTTGAACAGGATTTCAAGCAGGTGAATGATCATTTCTTGATGAAGGCAATCAAAGACCTTGATAATGTAATGTCCCCTTTTTAGCTAACATTGCTTGTTAAGGAGTTAGCCTATCATTTTTGACCCTCGTAGGCTGACAGATGTGATGAGAGGATCTTCCATTGCAATTATCTAGAGTTTGGGGCATTACTCCACAATTTGATTCAGGTTTGGGCCTTTGCAGATGATTCCAGAGTGTTATTTGAGCCCTTACTATTTATAGTAAGTCAAACCATCAGGGTTCACTATTTTTGGGAGGGCACCTGGCTCAATTGCTTTTCTCAGTTTCGACTCAATTTGGCAGTTTATTGAGCAAACAGTGAATTTTTGAGCATTTAATGGTATCTGGATTATTATTATTGTGACTTTATTTTATAAAGTCAATTATTGAAATATTAATTATTAATGGTTAATTATAAAGTATTTAATACTTTATAATAGAGGGGCAATTAATATTATTAAATGAGTGTTTATTACTCATTAAAGTGGACGCCCAATTAATGATTAATTACTCCTAAGTCACGAAGGGCGAATTAACATTATTAAAAGATTATTATTAAATGCTCTTAAGTTGTTTTTTGGGGTCGAACCTCTTGGAGAAGGATATTTAATGCTTCAAGACAAAATCGAACTCATTAATGATTGATAATTTTAATTTGTCTTCATCTCTCTAAGAATTTTGGACTCTGAGTAACAAAGGTTTCTGCAAATTAGATTTTGGAGAACGTTCCCTCTTTAGAATCAAGCATTCTGAGGTTGTGAAAGATCAACTGAAGATTGCTCAGCAAGTTGGCTTCACACAGAAGTCGAAATTGTGCTTACAGTGGAGATTTATTTTGGGGTTTTGAATTGTTTTCATCAGAATAAAGGGGTGAATTGATTGAGGCTTCTTTCTAGTTTATTTGGCACTCTTTTCTACTCAGTTGTTCCATTATTAAGCTGCTGCCAGGCCGTACAACTCACAGCTGCAAGTGCGTCCTTTCACTTGAAGCAAAAACGCCTTGCTTTTTCATTCGATTTCATTTCCATCTGGGACGCCTATCTATTGAGAGGCATTGGACATCATTTATTGCTCGGAGATCATTCTTACTTGTGCAATTCGAGCTTCTCAGCTGTATGTTCCTTGCTGCAATAAAACCAGGTTTCTTAATCAATTTATAGCTGCTTTTTTCTATGCATGTCTGCCTTTTTATACTGTAATAATTCATTTGAAATACGAAAGGCATTTGCAGCTCAAAAACCATATATACGTTGTTGTTATTAGTTAATTCTTGCATTTTTTACAAATTTATAGCTTTTGTTCAAAATCGCACAAACCCTTATATTGCAAAAATCACAAAAAAAACTATAAACATTCAAAAACTCAGCAAAAACATCAAAAATCTGCATTATTGAGCATCAGACAGGGGTTGAGAGACACCAGGTCTCTTACAGATAATGAGATGGATACAAGGATTTCAGCGGATGCCAAATCAAAAATGGAGAATTGAGTAGATTGGTTTATCCAATTTCCCACATTCACCTATATTCGAGTGTATGGTTACTCGGGAGAACCTTTGATGCTACTAAGATACCCATCTAACAAGGTTTTGTTCATGGAGTTCTTGAGACAAGTTCACGAGGTTCATACTTTTCTTCACAATCGACACAAGCAAGCATTCACTTTTTCATGTGGATTGGGCATATACAAATGCAAATCAGCAGCCAATTGCAAGTTGATGAGCAACAAGTTGTCAAAACTCCATCTCAAGTACCTCAACAAAAAGCACTCCTATGATCCTTTGGGTCTCTTTGCAACTCAATTGGAGCAAAGTCATTCACACAAGCCAGCACTTGAAGACTTTTGGGTCAATTGCGAGGATGAATTTGAAGTACGCAGGTGTCATTATTGCAGACTCGCTCTTCCTCAGCTTACTGATTTCTTATCAGAAGGCGTTGAAGGTTTGTCAGATGATGACGAAGAGGTGTTACTTAGTACATTCATCAAGGATCAAGTTGCTCGCCAACCGCTTTGACAACCGGATTGTGCCAGAGAGTACTTCAATTGAGGACTTATCAAGAGAAGTTGTCAAGACCAACATGCATTTCTTGGATAGCAAGAGGAGGTGGAAGGTAGTTCCCGTTGCAAAGCCGCCAGTGGTGTTTTCTTCACTACCTTCTACAACAAGGTCAAGACCTAGAGTTCAGGTCATAATAAATCCACCTGAAGCTGTCAGGGTAGTGGAAAGATGAAGAGAGGAAACATAAGTCAAAGAGAACAGATCGAGAACGTGCCAAAAATTCTAGTGGAGCCAGTGGCACAAGCTGAAGTCGGGTCTTCATCTCCTGGTTTGCCATTTTCTCCTCAGTCTCCTCCCATTCAGATTGATTCAGAGCCAGAATCGTCGGTTCATGAAGCCTCAGTTCCAGTTAGTTCACCAGAAGTCAACACAGCTAGTCATTTCACCTAGATAAGTTAACATTGATCACTCATGTTGGCTTGAGAAGACTTTGGGTAGAAGGAGGCGAAAGCCTTCCTATCAGCTGGATCTTTCCGAGTTTGGCAATGTCTATCAAGACACGTCAAACAAGAAGATAAGGAAACAGGTACACATAGAAAAGAATCCTGAGATAGAGATTGTTGTTGAGGTTGCCACACCATCGGAGGGCAAGAGACTGGATGAGGTTGAAGTTGGTGATTTCACCTTCGTCAAAGCTAACCTTGGTAGGAGCACTCGGCACGTGGACATGAGCCTCTTTAAGGTTGTTGCAAGTAATTTTGAGGAGCGGGTGATGAAAGACGGAGAAGACAAAGCATCCCTCAAGGCTGAAAATGAACAGCTACGATGACACATCTCAAACGACAGCATCAGCACTATAAACGTACGCTTCGGTTTGATGTGATTTACCGGTATTTCAAGGGACTTACACAATTGTTCGACGTTTCGGGATGCTTTTACAAGAGCAAATGCATTCAAGGGATTTCATGTAATTCAAATGATTTGGCAGGTGAGCACAAGTTTCCTAATTCTAACCGGAAATGAACTGAAATTAAATGAGTGCAGGGATAAGAATATTCTATTCTACCCTAAAGCGTGGGACACGGCGATCAATTCTCACAGACTTCAACCAAGCTCCGTTTTGCCTCACTTTGGACAGCTTCCGCGAAACTGGTGCAATCTTCAGAGGAGTGACTTAAGATGTTCAAATCACAATTTAGCATGAAGACACCATCACAACAACGCATGCCAACATATAAACCATAATCGAAGTTAAGTTTCACAAAGTTCCAGTTGACCACGCAAGGCGAACCCACCGTCAGCAAGCCCGCTAGTGGTATGGACAAGCGAAGTCTTGTTCAAATTGAGCACCACATTCCACAATTACTAAGTACTTGCATGAAATGAAATCTACTTTACTTTAAACTACTTCAAGATGCTACGTGAATTGGAAGGACGAAGAAGCCTCAACAACTACTCATAACAAAGAAGAAATCACCATCAATGAAAATTTTTTTATTATGAAAGCATTCATGACAACTTCTTACAAAGTATTCAATGGGAAGACTTTCCTTCCTCTTCAATCTAAACTATACTATCAACTATCTAATTGCTCTCTACTCCTTCTCTGCTATCCTAACTCTGATCTAATTCTCCTTCTAATGAGATACAAATGAGGGGGACTTCCCTTTTTATAGTTGGCCAAGTCCAACTGACGGGCCAGATATACTCCTACTGATGGGCCCTGCATTGTGCCACCCCTCAGCCCCCAAACAAGATTCACCCTAAAACCGCCACCACCAAGAGGAGAGTGTGGGTAATAAATGAGCCATTGGAATGTCCATCATCCTTCTAGAAGACTGCTTGTAGACATGTTCAATAATCGCTCTCCGGATTCGCGATTCACCACCCTATTGATCGCTTGAGGGAGGGTAAAAGAGTCTCTAAGATTGCCTCCTCAGATAATAAAATTTGATAGAATCTGGAGTTCAACTGCTCTTGATCTTCTTCTTGACGTTGTTCTTCAACCTTGCTCGAACTTCCACTCTTTTGTCACTTGAGTTATACTAAGTCTCAACACTTAGCCATTTTTTGCAACTTTTCTTCCTTCAAGGTTGAAATGTAATCTTGGAGTACTTGCTTCATCCTCCTAAGTCATCGCCGTTTGGTCTCGACGTTCCTCCTGCAAAATAAGCAAGGAGAAGGGTATTAGAACACTTCATAATATAAATTCACTTTACTTACCTGATTTTCACGCTTGAACTCCCAAGGGTTCATCGTCTTCACTAGCCAACTTCGCGTTCAAATTCTTCATGCCTTAGCCAAATTTTCAACCCATCTTCCTCAAGGGCGTACTTCACTTCTGAGATTTCATCCAACTCAGACTCGAGAAAAATCCTTTCATCAGGAATTTGATCAAAAATCATCTAGGCGATCACCTTCAAATTCATCTGCCAAGGCATTTTATCTTCAACAACATCATTTGTTCCTTGCCTTAGAAAAATTTTCAAATTTCCCTTAGGAAATTCATCAACCCGGTGCCCATCAAAAATATCCATCCTGAAGGCTTGGCGAAGCACGGAAGACTTTAAAATCCATTCCTTGTTGAAGATCTTCAATACCCAGAAGAGAATTTTCTCCAGAACGCTTCAAATCCATGGGTACCCAACGAACGGGTTCATTTAATTTTTTTGAATTTTGAACCTTAGAAAATATTCTTTCATCAAATTTATTCTTGTTCTTCGATCTTGAAGTATTTCTTTGCTCTGACTTGGAAAATTTTTATTGTTCATGCACTGCCAACATCTTCTGACTTCATCACTGGTAATCCTGCTCGTGCTTCAAGAAAAACTTCATCACCTTCATGTCCAGGCGTATTTTCTAAGGAAGAAAATATTTTGCCTTAGAGAAATTTTAAATCATCTTGCATTTTGAAAAATTTGCCTTAGAAAATTTTATTTGACTTCTTCCATTTTGCTCTGGCGAGAAAATTTTATCAACTCTCTTAGAAGATTTTCCTGAAGGCACATGTCATGGAGGATATTTAATCCCAACGCCTGACACATCCTTTATTTTATTCACCACTTTGTATTTTATCTTCACCCTTACCTTAGGCGCACCTTATACATGTAGTAGAATATTTTTTTTTTAAACTTCAACGCCTAGGCCATATTTTTCATTACCCCACCCTTACATACTTCTTTGGCGCATTTAGCACACTGAGAGGGATATTTTAATTTCAACGCCCAACAATATTCTCCATCCTCACCAACCTTGGCATTTTCAACGCCTAGCATGTTTTATTCATCACCCCAACAACTTGGGCGCATATCACATTTCATGGAGAACATGTTTCCAACGCCTAGCATTAATCATTTCACCCTCAACACCTTTATCTCATTTACCACACCTCACCTCATATTCATTTTAACATGGCGCATATTGCATGTCAAGGGGGATATGCTTTAAGTCTACGCCTTAGTAATCTCATCACTTGGCACTTTTAGCGCCTAGCAACACTTACATCACCTTGCACTTCACCTTAGGCGCATATAGCATATGCAAGAGGATACGCCTAGCAAGTTTTACCCTTTCATTTTACTTTCACACTCTTCAACTAACTTCAGCTTGGGCGCATATCACATGTGTGAAGGATGACCCTTGAACTTCACCATTTTGTCTTCACATGGCCCCATTTGGGCGCATTTTGCTATGTGTGAAGGATGAGATTTGTTGACTCCTTTGACCTCTTTTATTTTGGGCGCATTTGGGGGGTGGTGGAGAATCTTTCAACACTTAGAATTTTTTATGCCCCTACCTTGAGCTGGGCGCATTTTGCTATAGGAGCAGGATGAAATTCGTTGACTTTTTTGACCCTTTCTTTCCTTGGGCGCATTTTGCCAGTGGAGGAGGATAAAACATTTGACTTTCTTTGACTTGAGTGGGAAGTGGGCGCATTTGATGCCTCTAGGAGGATGAATTTCATACTTAGAAAAATTTTGAATGCTACTAGCTTGCATGTGGGCGGATTTAGCCTATGTTGGAGGATATCTTTCAGACTTAGAGAATTTTTTATGTTTCTTCATCCTTGAGGGCGCATTTTCATGTTGATACAGGATGAAGACTCAGACTTAGAACTTTTTCTCATCAATCTGTGAAGAGGGCGCATATTCAAGGTGAAGCAGGATATTTCTCGGACTTAGCCACTTTTTCTCACCCTCGCCAGCTTCTTACTATAAATAGTAAGTCTCTTGATTCCTGCATCTCTGAAGCTCAGATTGATTTGAAATTTTGAACACCGGATCCTTACGACTTCAACAATCTGTCGACACTGCCATTCTGAGTTGACCTGCTAAAAATAGCATATTTTGGGAAGTGTTTTGCTATTTATAGTAACCTCTCGTTTCTGGTACCTCCACAGCTCCGTTTGATTTGAAATTCGAATGAGGCGCTCCTCACCACGTGACCTGCCTGCTGACATCGGCGCATGCACTTGACTTACTATTTTTAGCCTGTTTCCAAAACGACTTACTATAAATAGTAAGTGCTCTGTTTGACTTCAAATTTTACCAGCAGATAGCCTGAAGGATGCTGATCGCGGTGGTTTACACCGGTTTTCGAAAATTCTGACTTTTTATCCCTCTTTTTTGGGTCCCAAAGCTAGAAACCCTAATTTGCTCTGCATGCGTATCAAAAAATCTCTGTTTGTCTTTGTTTCTGCTGCATTGCGATTAACTTGTGATTCTGAACTGCTCGGAGGCGGCTACCGGGATGCACCTGCTAAAAATAGTAAGTTCCTTACTGAGTGATTATCTCCGTTTGCATGTCATACCACTGCGAAGCTCTCGAAAAACCCACCAGGAATCATCCGACATGCAAAAGAGACCCTGACATGCAAACCCTAAAAATAGCCTCGGAAGGCTGAACCCTGAAAGTTGTTGTCTCACTTTGCATGTTATACCATTGCGAATGTCTCGAAAAACCCATAAGGAATATCCAAACCTGCACTGAAAAACTCTGCATCTGAGCCTTGAAATTTGCCCCGGAAGCTGAACTGCTAAAACTAGTAAGTCCTCTGTTTCAGCTCAAATTTCACACGCGAGCAGCTTGACGTGTCCTGAATGCAGTGTGACTGTCGGAATTTCAAAAATGCTGAAGGATTGCCTGTAATTGCACACTTACTAAAAATAGTAAGTACTTGGAATTTGATGAAAATTTGCTGAGAGCCTACTAGAAGCATACTGACATCAATGTTAAGCTCCGTTTTCAATTTATTCACTTTGTTCAACATCAGATTGACCAAAAAGACTCAAACCCTAATTTCAGACTTGATCAAATTTCACTCATTTAAGTTCAAAGACGGGAACGTCCCCGGAAAGCAGACCTCAGAAAAGAGATAGACAGAGAGAGAGAGGGAAGAACCAAAGCCAAAAAGACCAAAATGGAGCAAAAATTAGGGGTCCCCATTTTGAATGGGGCGATGTGTGAAAAGGTCACAACAGGACCTTGAACATTGTGGCTATTCTTCCTTAGCTTCTAGAAACACCTGCAGATCAACAAAAGTTGGGCCGGTTAGTCAATCATGGAAAGCTTTTGGAGAACTGGATCGAAAATTTCACTGTTGCAAGAAAATACCATCTTACAGAGTTGTATCAATTAAGGTACAATGCTCATGATCTTCGTCAAAGAATCCAACAGCTTGAGTTGAATATGGCAGAGGGCAAACCAAGAGATTTGATCCTCATTTCTCAGTTAGCAGTCGCATACGATGTCGTTGTAGCAGATGAAGATAAAAGAAAGCTTTTTGCTTGGAGAGAACAACACCTCTTCAAAGTAGAAACTTATGAAAGAGTGTCTACAAAGTTGGCTAGAATCAAAGATGTTGTCGGTGCTCTCAAACTCGTGACTGGATTTTTCACTCAAATCCTGTGCCATTATCTTCATGAAGATGGCACCTACATTGATCTTGGTGTTGTGCAAGCTCAATTCTAGAGTTTGGTTCATGATGGTCTTGATGGTGATCCTGTGGCGTCCAAGTTGAGTCATTTCTCGGTGATGTCAACGAGTTTCAACAAGGTAGCTGAGGAGGTTAAAGAATGTCAGAAAATGATCAAGGATGGGAAGAAGGCGTTGAGTAGACAGTCTATCATTTTGGATAGCATCAAAGTGCCTGAAGATAATGCAGTTAATGATTTCCTAGAGGAGATGATTG
>VDFB02070691.1:0-29742 GCA_007258455.2 Sequoia sempervirens | reverse complement strand
TTACCATTACAATATGGTCAGTCTTGTAAGCCGCTGAATTTTTTTGATTAATTTTAGCACACCTTTGACCCAATTTTCTAGTATGACCATTAAAAATATAACAAAATTAGTGTTAAAAAAAAAAATTATACTTAAGATTGCTTGCTTCTTGTTGTAGTTCACATATGGATGTGAGCTAACCCTTTGTGTGCTTACCTTAATGTCAAAACATTTAAGGGCATCACCCTAAGCTATTAGATCAAGGCATTGTTAGCTACACGAATCATCAATGGATTCGTTCACGAAGTTGCATGGAAACTTTTCCACATAGGTCAATATTGAGGCCGTGTTACAGTACTTTCCCCAATTATAGGCGCACAGATGAACATTATACACCTCCCACACAACGTGGGTTACCTATTTATTATTTTGCAGCCGAGTTCAGTACGTTCATGGCGATCAGGTCTGCGAAGATGAGTAGTCGCTATCCTACGCATATTTCTGTGAGGCTATGAAGAAGCTGGTTTTATGAAGAACAGCTGGCTATCAATGCGAGAACGGGGTTTTATGATGAACAACCGGCTATCATAAAAACATGAATTAATTGAAGACGGATTTGTATGTCTGTACGTATGCCTATATAATTTCACCAACTCGAGCAACTGAAACATCTTGCTGGGATATGATGGCATACATAGATTAACAAGTGGCGCACTTATTTCGGAACTTGTCTTTATATTTCTGCAAAAACTATACACAGCAGCACCATACGTGCCTTCTTGCATGCTCGTTATTACCGTATAAATGTTGTGATTATGTAAGAAGTTCAGCGAGTTTCTGGAGATTTAAATGGAGGTTGACGACATTGGAATGTTTTCTTCTCATTCCCTTTTCGTTCGATGATCTAATTAAAAACACAATTATTATTATTATTATTATTATTTTATAGTCCACGAATACCATTATTTTACTATTAAGTTTTTGAATATTCCATATTAAAATCTTCTCTGTGATTGGCTATATTCTCTAAGATGATTCATGTTGACTAACAATCTACGGCAAAAACGGCTGGGCTTAAACAGCACACACTAAGCGTTGATTGTTTAGGTGGCTGTTGTGGGCGTACTTAACCTGTCATGTGTTAATTTCTATAACCCAGCAACAGATTAATTGCACAATAAATTCACAGAAAGAAATCTGATTTATAACAATTAATACAACTGGGTTAATTAACAACTAATAACAGCGGAAGCAAAAATAACATGAAGCCAAACACAAAAAGAAAATAACATAGATATACCCAGGAAACCCCAATGCGGGGAAAAACCTGCAAATGTTGGATCTTCTATTCAGCCTAACAGCAAACTTTTCTTTCAAAAAATACGATCTGAGTTTGCTACAGCAATCTTGTATTTATAGAGCCTAGCTGCTTTACTTAGTGTGCAAGGAAAAAATCTTTCCTTGCTTTCTTTGGCTTTATTTACACATAAAATCACTCTAGGATTTATCTTATCCTCACAAACTCGGAAACATTCTATTAAAGAATAAAAATCATGTTGTTGCTAAAAATCCAACTCGAATTGATTTAAAGCAAATCTTATCTTGAGTTGCTTTAAAGCAAATCCATATCCCACTTTTCTAGCTACAAAAATCAACACCCCCTCTTAGCGAGGAAAGTGTTCTGCACTACACCCAACTTGTCCCTGAAGAATTCAAACTTGCTCTTCATCAAGGCCTTCGTCAGGATATCTGCTATCTGTTCGTCTGTAGGAATGTAATTGAGCTTCACTATCCCCTTCTCCACACAATCTCTGATGAAGTGGTACTTGATCTCAATGTGCTTTGACTTGTCATGAAACACTGGATTCTCAGAGAGTTTGATGCAACTTTGATTATCACAGTAAATGACTGTAGGATCCAACTCCTAATTAAAGAGCCCAACTAGAAGTTTCCAAAAGCGGATTGCCTCACATGTAGCCATCTTGCGGCTGCCATATACTCGACTCTGCGAGAACAATGCAAGCTGACTTACGTTTCTGTACCAGAGGCGCTCACGATCCCTGGCGAAACTACACTTTTAAAGTGCTCTTTCGATCAGTTGTACTGCCTGCCCAATCTGCATCAGTAAACCCCTTGAGCTTCACTCCATCCTGCTGAACATACTTCAGCCCATAATCAACTGTGCCTCGGAGATATCTCAAAACATGCTTCGCAGCTATCCAGTGCACATGTTTAGGTTCCACCATAAACTGACTAAGTGAGTTCACTGCAAAACAAATGTCTGGCCTGGTGTTGACCAAATACATAAGAGAGCCTATCAACTGTCTGTATAAAGTAGGGTCCACTGCCTCTGATCTGGAAGCATCAATCTTCTTCCAATTGGTCACAAGTGGCGTTGACATAGGCTTACAGTTTTCCATCCTGAATCGCTTTAAGATATCAATTAAGTACTTCCCTTGTCCAAGGAAGATCTCTCCCTCTTTCTGCCATAACTCCAATCCCAGAAAGTAGTGCATCAACCCCAAGTCCTTCATCTCAAACTCTCCTACAAGATCCCGCTTGCAATGTGCTATGAGCTCCTCTGACCCTGTGAGAAATAGGTCATCAACATATAACAACAATATGAGAAGTTCACCCTTCACCTGAACATAGTACAGGTTTGAATCTGCCTCACTCTTGATGAAGCCCACACTCTGCAAGTAACTATCAATACATGAATACCACGCCCTGGGAACCTACTTGAGTCCATTCTTTTCAACCTGCATACATGAGAATCCCTCTCATGTGCTTCAAACCCTTCTGGTTGCTCTATGTAAATCTCTTCCTCAATCACCCCATTGAGGAAGGCCGTCTTTACATCCATCTGATGAATCCTCCAACCCATCTATGTTGCTATAGAAATGATAGTTCTTATGGATGAGTACCTGGCTACTAGAGCGAAAGTCTCATCATAGTCGACTCCTTCCTTCTATGAAAACCCCTTAGCCACAAACCGAGCTTTGAATTTTTCCACACTACCATCTGCAGCATGCTTAATCTTATACAGCCATCTCGAGCCCACCACAGACTTATCTTCTAGTCTTAGTACTACCTCCCACACACTGTTCTTCATGATGGAAGAATACTCTTCCACCATGGCATCTCTCCACACTTGGTGCTTGGATGCCTCCTGAAAGCTGGAAGGCTCTACTTCAATTAATTCACTCATAAGTGCCACATAATCTGAATAACGTTTGGGAGCCCTTCTTTGTCTGACTGAATCTTGAGGATCACCTACATATTCTTGAGCCTCTCTTAATGTTTGCTCAGCTGCCCTGTTTCTCCTCTTCTCACTAATAGGAATCTGAGGCTGAGGAATTATTTGTTCCTCTATCTGATCATCCTGCTTGTTCTACTCTCTAGCTTGCGTGACTGAAATTTGAGGAATTTGTGCTACCTCCACTGTGGATGTTTGTTCCTCCTCATTCATCAAGTTACTTGACTTCTGAAGAGCCCTTTCTTCCTCGAACTTCACATCTCTACGAACCACTATTTTCCTGAGAGCAGGAATATAAACCCGATAAGCCTTAGAAGTTTCACTGTACCCAACAAGGATACCCTTCTCTGCAGTAGGTTCCAACTTGGTTCTCTTCTCAATAGGAATGTGACAATACACAAGGCATCCAAAGATGCGAATGTGCCCCAAATCTGGTTTCTTACTAGTGAAAGCCTCTTCTGGAGTCAATTTTCCCAACACTTTGTGAGGGCTCCTATTTTGCAAATACACAGCTGTGTTGCAAGCTTCTGCCCATAAGGACCAAGGCAGATCCTGATCATGAAGCATGGCCTTGGCTGCTCCAACTATAGCTCTATTCTTTCGTTCAGCAACCCCATTCTGCTAAGGGTTGGACGGAACTGTCAACTCTTTCTTAATACCTTCTTGAGCACAAAAATATTTGAAGGTATTCGAGGTATACTCGCCTCCATTATCAGACCTCAGTATCTTGATCTTCTTCCCAGTTTGGTTCTCCACGAGAGCCTTAAACTCTTTGAACCTACTGAAGACCTCATCTTTATTCTTCATGAAATATATCCATGTCTTCCTGGAGAAATCATCAATGAAGGTAACATAATACTCATATCCATTCAAGGATGTTGTTGACATAGGTCCACACACATCTGAGTGTACGAGATCCAAAATCCCTTCAGATCTAGTGTCGCTGCTTGGAAAACTGGTCTTGGCATATTTCCCAAGAGCACAACCCTTGCACACCTCATGCTTTTCTGTCTTCATCTCAGGCAGCCCTATCACTATTTCCTTAAGAATATTAAGTGCTCCATAGTGAAGGTGAGCCATCCTCCTGTGCCACAATTCTCCTATCCCTTTACAGCTACTAACCAACGCATGTGTTGGCTCAAACTGTAACCGAAACAAGCTGCCATGCCTGACACCAATCACTTTTGCAATCTTGGAATCTTTGGGACGAATATAGACTTTTCCCCTCTCAAAGGTCACGATGTAACCCTTGTCTTCCAAGGCAGAAACTGAGATTAAATTCTTTGTCATGCCAGGGACATACAACACATCCTCCACCAACAAAGGTTTGCCAGACTCCCTCTGAAACTTGACGGTGCCAATACCAGTTGCATGGTACTTGGCATTGTCTCTGAGCTCAATATAGAAATTCAGCTTCTTCTCCTCCAACTTGGTGAAACATTCTTTGACTCTCGTCATGTGGCGAGAAGCCCCACTGTCAATATACCATACCCTGTTGGCAATTGAACTTGAGAGACAAGCAATGAGCGAAAACTCATTTTCAAATCGTGATGCAAACTCGTCCACCTCTGCTGTAGCAGCAAATTGCTTCTTCTGCTTGTCCTTATTTTTCTTATTCGGACATTGACTGGCATAGTGACCCATCTGATGGCAACAAAAATATTTAATCTTGCTCAGATCTTTCTTCTTCCCACTCTTGGAAGAAGAACCTTCCGATTGCTCTTTATTTGACTTCTTCTTACCCTTGCTTGCAAGAGCAAGATTTTCTTCATCTTGACCCTTCTTCGTCTGATGAGCACCTTCACAGATCTCCTCCTGAACAAAATCATCCCAAAGTCTTGCCCAATCAGGTAGCCGATCTCTGCCGACAACACAATTGACAAACACTTCCCAGTGCTTTGAAAAACCATTCAAGGCTATACGCACCAACTCATCTTCTTTAATCGTCTCTCCAATAGCAGCAAGCTCATCCCTGACCTGTGTCAGCTTGGAGAAGTAAGAGGTCACACTCTCGCCTTTGGACATCTTGGTATTATGCAATTTGTCCTTGAGCATCATCTTATGACTCTGATAGTCGCTCTGATAAAGTTTTGTGAGCGTATCCCACATCTCCTTGGCGGTGTCTTTCCCCGATAAGTGAGGAATTAAATGATCTCTTACTCCATCCAGGATAATCCTCTGAGCCTTGGCCTCTTTGACTTCATGCGAATCTAAGGCAACAGGATCATTTGTTGGTGGAGTCACTTCTGTGCTAGCATAGATCCATAGCCTGTTCTCCTTGAGAACAGATGTAATCCGAACCTTCCACTGCAAGAAGTTTGACGCACCCTCGAGCCTGTCCTCGTATCGAACGCTAGTTGCCATAGCCACAAAAAGAACTAGAGACGAAAATATGATGACTTTTTTTTCTTGAAATCTGTGTTACAAATCTTGGCTTCGTATTCAGAGTTTAGAGCTCTGATACCATGTTAATTTCTATAACCCAGCAATAGGATTAATTGCACAATAAATTCCGCAGCGAGGAAATGAATTTATAACAATTAATACAACTAGGTTAATTAACAACTAATAACGGCGGAAGCAAAAATAACATGAAGCCAAACACTAAAGACAATAACACAGATATACCCAGAAACCCCAATGCGGGGAAAAACCTGCAAATGTTGGATCTTCTATTCAGCCTAACAGCAAACTTTTCTTTCGAAAATACAATATGAGTTTGCTACAACAATCTTGTATTTATAGAGCCTAGCTGCTTTACTTAGCGTGCAAGGAAAGAATCTTTCCTTGCTTTCTTTGGCTTTATTTACACATAAAATCACTCTAGGATTTATCTTATCCTCACAAACTCGGAAACATTCTATTTAAAGAATAAAAATCCTGCTGTTGCTAAAAATCCAACTCGAATTGATTTAAAGCAAATCTTATCTTGAGTTGCTTTAAAGCAAATCCATATCCCACTTTTCTAGCTACAAAAATCAACATCATGCTTTCTTCATTCTATTTGTGTCTTCGTTTTCCATTTCCATTGCACAACTCCGTGAGTCATGGTCACGCAGCAGATAAAACTTCAATTTCTACTTTTTAAAATTTGTCTTCCACTCAATCCACTAAAAGCAGCAACATGAGGATTTCTTGCGCTCTTGGAAATAAATAATCCGTCTGTGTTCCCATGTGTTTACTAATATTGAATAAAACAGTAGATTTTTGTGTGGTGTTTTCTTCGATATTCACTAATTTACATTTTGTACAATTTCTAGCTAAAACCTTGCCTCTGAAAACCAAAAGAAATAAACTTTAGATCGATACACATTATAATACAATATTATCAGCTTAAGTAGCTAATTGCCAAGCTAGAGTGAATATTAAAAACTGTAGACCAATACACAAGGACACCCCTATTTAGATCCCTGTGAATCAAAAGGATATTATCTATTTCTCCCCTAAAGGGAGAGCTTAGCACTTTTTTTTCAAGAAGTTTGGCTAAAAGAAATGACAATATATACCACAAATTTAGCTTGGAAGTCCTTAAATTGAATGGTTGTTATGCTGGTATATTTTAGTTATTATATTTCCTCTCATTCACAGTTTGGTATTTTGTTAGGATTCAAGGTATCTCTTAGAGGTGGACTTCACAAGTTCACTCTTCTTGATTACAGAGACTCTGAGATGCTGGCAGTAAATCCTGCTGGTCTATTCACTACTACAACTAGTACAAAAATAGCAAGAGAAACTCCATTGGCAAAGCATGTAGCAGAATCTGAATGCAGATATGGTGTCTCCACTAGAGTTAGAAAGCGTCTGAATGGAAAATCTATATCACCAAAAAATCCTATAGTTAAATCACCAAGGTCAATATCCCCTTGAAGAGCTCCACAATGTAAATTAGGTAAGCTCATATTTAGTGACTACCAATCAAACCCATGCACCTGCTAAGGAATCTATGAAGGTGGTAGCATAGAAAAAGAAAAAGAAAAATATGAAGCTGAAAAGTTCCAATCTTTTACTCGCAAAAACTATTCTTTAAAAGATTGATCCATTGACTGATGCTTTCTTGTTCTGGCTCTATGTTCTTACAATGTACACGTTCTTTTTGGGAATGATAAATTAAAAAAATAAAAATAAAAATTCCTCCAATGGAGTAGCTATCAAGAGATTTTAATATTATGCGCAAACTATTGCAAACATAATGAATATACCTTCAAAGTGCATGGTAGCCAGTGAAATCAAATAAAGTAATTCAAGGGATAAAATAGTGGCATACATAAATAAATAGACATGATAAAATGTAGCATCAATGAGGTCTAAAATGCTGGAATATTGATGTTGTTTGTTCCATTGTCAAAGGCATGTTGGTTGTTCTAATTTGTTGCAGAAATAAATATCAAAATATGTTGGATATTGTCATAACACTATTCTTAATATAGAATAGTGGTAATGCAACTGATTTGAAATTAGTATATCACCCAAATTTGTTGAAGGCACATTAAACACAAATTCAATGAGATTATTTCAAAAATAAGTATGATGATTTTGGAAATGACATGTAGAGGACTATTTAGATTTGGTTACAACCTATAATTGAAGTTCTGATGTAGGGAAATCAGTTTGCATTGGAAATTGTAAATAGGTAATTTGGACTAAGTTTGAGTTGGCTAATGGTGAGTCATTTGTGACAATTTGTAGAAGGGGGGAAAATAAAATTTGTTAAAATGGACCATAATCATGTTTTCACTGTCTTCTTTTGAGTTTTGAGAGAAGAATTAAAAATAGAAGCTAAACAAGCTAAAATAAACAAACAACGAAAGTAGCTGAAATTAGTATATAAATACATGTTTTTGTTTGAGACACTAATATAGGGCACAAGAGCCAAGACATCCCTCACATATTATAGCAATGCATATAAATTAGCTTCAAACCACTAACTAGACTTCTTTTTTTGACATCATTAACATATACATCATTCTTAAACTTAAATTTTCTAAAATTAGTTGAACTAAATGTAGCACATATACACATGCATAAATATATCTCTATGCAAGGATTTTTTCTTATTGTTTAAATTTTGTATTCTATGAGCTTTAATTTCACTATTAAGATTGGGAATAAAACATCATTTTCCAATACACTTACATTATGTGTATTAATTTAGAATAAATATATGGACACATAAACACACAAAATTATTTGGAAAAAATAAAAAGAAATAAGAATGAATCATGAAAGATAGTAAGATTTGAGTTTTTTTTATATATTTTCTATAAATTTTAAATGCAATCTTAGTAAGAAGGTATCATCATAATAGAGGAAAACTAATTTTTAAAAGTATTTAATTAGCAGATCACCATTTTAGGATCATATTATTTCTATGCATATGAGTTGGGATGTCATAGTTTTGACCTTGACATAGCTTACAAGGTAGAAGCAATTTGAAAAAAAGAAGTAAAGATCTGTGTAATAAACTTCCTACACTAATCTATGAAAGGGGTGTGCACAAAAAAAAAATCATACAATTACAAGGAAATAAACACAAAAGAAATATACCATAATATAACAATTAATGTGGGAAAAACCTTTTTGGGAGGAAAACAACACAATTCAAAACAACTCAATATTTATGTAATATAGTTGTAGAGTTGAAGCATTTGCAAGAGTTTCACCAACATGAAATCTAGAGTAATTCTAGCAGCATAGTAGTACCTACAAAAATAACTAAATGACCCATACAAAACCCCATCATCAAGTACCAATAAATAGGAAAATTTGGAACCAAAAACCATAGTTTACTAAGACCATGGGTCAAAACAATGACCCAAAATGACACTATTATTGGACCAAATTCCAATGTCCAAGTGTGTGAAGGTGTTTATTTGGGATTTTTTGTCAATTTAGTGACCAATGTCTTTTGAGAATAAATAAACAAAATAATTTAATCCTCAGATAAAATTATTATTAAAATTTTGAAATATTGGTCAAAACTTTGTAGATTGGTGTCAATCCTATTCAACAGTCATGAATAAGCATATGCATAGAATTCACCTATGGGATCTCTAGTTTTGCAATGATTTATTATACTAGGCCATGTCCTGCAAGTGTTAATTTACTAATTTCCATTCTTCTATTGCTTTTTCATTTACACCTAGTAATCCCTTTGTATGCATTACATATACCATGCACGTTGAGTTTTAAAATATTTACAAATATTTTAACAAATATAGACTAGAAATTTCATCAATAATAAGCACAACAAATGTGTACTCGGGAATTACAAATTCTTTGAAATAGATAATATAAAATACCGGAGATAAACACCAAACTTGACTCTTTTAACCACTCAATCAAAGAATACAAGTGTATCTCATATACATTGTTTTATTTTTAAAAATGGCCCATTTTAGACTACCCTATAAACTTTTATGCACACCAAATGATAATGCACATCTCATAAGGATGGTTGGCACTTGTCATGTCATTCAGATTTTACATTTAGAAAATATAGTTATATTTACAAATACTTCCTACTTTTGAAAACTAAAAAGGTTGGGAGCCCTTTTGATATTAAAGAACTAGAGAAAGTAAGAGTGTAGTGAAAAACATTAGAGATGCATACAAATATAATTTGTCCAAGTAAGAAGGAAATTATAGCCATTCTATTTCAAAATGATAAAGTCTCCCCATGGTTTAAGGGATCTGCCTCTAACATATGCTTCCTCTTGAGAGACACCAATAATAACTAAAATAATATTATCCTTGATGAGCCAAATTTTGAAGACTAGACCTATGCCTCCTCCAAAATCCTTTATATGAATTATTCTATAAGATTTCACCATTGATATATGGAGAAAATTTGTAATATTAATTTTATAGTATCCAAAATACTTTCTTAGATCAATATTCATAATTTTATGAGTACAAAATTAAAAAGAATCTTGATCCATATTTAATCTCTCTCTACTAGAGTGGAATCAATATTTTCATAAAAATTCATTATGATCTTATGCTATGAGAAATGACTTAATTATTTATATAGCCCAATACATGTCCTTCAATTTCACCTTAACAAAATTATATAGTGTCAATCTTATGTGATATCTTTGAAATTTTCCATATGTTTTGTTTTATCATTTAAGCACAAGATGATTTTTTTTAATGTGTATCTCTTTACATATTTGAGCTTTTTGGACAATCAATACATAGCAATACCTTCCTCATCTAAATGCCACCAATATTGGATTTAATTTTCAATATCAAGGTGGAGAGTCCAAATTATTTCAAATATAGAGGGGCAAATGGGTTTCACTAAAATAGAATTCCAATTGAGAAGAATAGGATTGTGGTCAATTCATATTCTTACATGAATAGATAAGTAGTGTTTCTCTAAGATATTCTATGCAAAGTATATAAGAACCCTACCTAGCTTGACTTGAATAAAGTTATCTCCTAACCATTTTTTGACCAACTGTACAAAGTTCCTTGGAGATCTATATCCATAAGATAATATGTAGCAAGAAATTCGATGAGATCTACCATGCAATTAGTGTAGTCATTAACCCCACCAATATTTTTTGAAGAAAAAAGAGGAGATTTCAAGTCACCCACTACCATCCAAATTTTATTATCATAACCATTCTTAAAAATACACTTGAATCTTCATAGGCCTATTTCCTAGCCACTCTAGATTTAGGAGCATAGATTCATGTGAAGATCCAAGTTTACTTGGTTATTTTATGATAGAATAAAACATGCATTACGGTTTTATTAAGCAATAGTAGGTGCCTTCAAGTAGAGAATTTCCACATGGTGGCTATAACCCAAGAAGAGCCATTAATTAACAAACCTTTAAAATCAATAACTCCCCAAATTATTTTGCTAATATTAGCAAAGGAATTAGAGGCCATTTTAGTTTCTTAAATTAGAATAATTTTAGTAAAAACTACCTTAATAAGGTTCTTGAGAAACATCTCCTTATTAGGGCTATTAACCCCCCTTATATTTCATGAAATTATTCTCATTTCTTAGTCTTCCCAGAGTTTGACATTTCTGGTGTCATTTTTCTACCATTATTTTTTCTATACTTGAGGGCCTTCTAGATCTACCATCTACTCCTAATCTATTATCCTTCTTCCTTCTCTATTTTTTGATCTCCTTTTCCTTTACCTACAATAAGTGGGTATGGATATCTATTTTCTATTACTATGCTCAAGCTTTGAGAGATTTGAAAAAAATAGCTAGTAATGCTAAGGGGATCCTCCCTTACTTATTCACTAGTCTCTTCAACAAGAGGAGAAAAGGAATTTCTAGTGACTATTGTTTCTATAGGAATAGAAGTCTATCCAGGGATAACTTCTCCCTCCTCTAGTGTATCATTTTTTTCACCTTACCCTATTAGAAGGCCATCCTCTAGAGTAGGATCCTTAAGCTAATCCCCAAGCCTTTCCTTCTTATATGTTTCTTTGCTCTCATGGTCTCTCTTTTCTTTTAGAGAAATTGGGAATTTATCTATCATATGACTAAATTGAGATTATTTCTATAAATTAGCAAAAGAATTACTATCGTTTATGTCTAGATTCCACTTTCCTAGTTTGTATTATAGGGAATGGAGGTATGAACAACCTTTTTCACAACCAAATTAAAACAACATCAAGTAAAGACCATTCTTGTCCTTGTTTTGTAAAATTGTCTAGTGTGATGAATTGGCTAAAGGAGTTGGAAATCCTTATAGTTATCTCCTCCTCTCAATATTCTAATAGAGGCCTAGGTAGGTGAATCCAAGTTGGGGCCATTGCACAAAGATATACATTTGATTCAAACTTAGAATTCTATTTTCATAGAGATAAATGGTTCTCCCTAGAAACTAGGGGCCACCTACCAAGACCTTAGTCTATTCTTTTTTGAAGGAAAAAGAAAAGAGGAAAATACCTTTGGGAAAGGTAGTTACCTCTAGGTTTCCTTTTTATCTGCACCTTTAATTCATCCATTTCCAAATAATGTCAATATTTGGTTGCCTTCCCAAAAACCTCCTAACCTTTACATAATCCACCTTAGCAATGAGTCTGTCAATAGGGGAATTAGTTATTTCTATGTAAAATCATTCTTCCATTGAGTTGATCAAGACATGGAGGTTTTAACATCTAGAGTCATAGGGAATTTGAAAAGATGAGATAGGGACATGTTTGGGTCCCCATCAAATCCAAGCTTTTTCTTTACCAAGCCTCTCATCAAGGAAGGGGAAGTCTTATGTTGGACATTAGGACTAAAAGAGGCCTCCCCAACTTGAGTAGAGCCATCAACATGGGTTTCCCACCTAATTTGTAGAGTGCTCATATTTTGTGGTACCAAATTCAAACATGTTTAAGTTTGTTACAAATAATTATTGATATTGATAAATTATAATACACTAGAATTCTTTTTTTAATATATTCATCAAAATATCTTAAATCATCTTTTTTGGATAAAAATCCAAAGGCCTAATGTAGCGTAGAAAAGTGTATCTCCTTTACATTTTTTCACTTGTTTGGGCCCTCCTAATTTAAATTGTACTTAATAATGCCTTAATTTAGTGTCAAGTTAAATGTACGCCTGTACATTTCACACTTATTTGGGCCCTCTTAATTAAATTAAGCTTAATTATGCCTTAATAATCCCTTTTGTTCATTTAAAAGCCTAATTAATTACATTTTTCGAAGAGGAAACCCGACAATATACTTAATGCCTAAACATAACACTTTGTACATTGAGAATCTATGTTCTAGGAATAGGGACCTGGGACCCATTCACCCATGGGCGAATGGGTCCTCCCTAGACCTTTGGACCTAAATTTAAATTATGTTTTCAATGGTATTTTAACATCTTCAAATCAATAATTCAATGTCGACTTATGATAGTTGAATTTTAGGAAATTAAGGATACATACCTATAAATACAAGGTTATTTCACTAAGTTTCACCTAGCATTTTGATGAGAGAAAAAAGTAAAGCAAAGTTGATGATCAAGAGCATTCAAGAGCATATATAATAGAGATTTATTGCAGCATTCAAGATCTATTCATCATGTCAAAGTCTTTGTGCATCATGCTTGTTATTGGAGCTAAAATTGTGATGTAGGTTTCAAGATCAAGATCAAGTTCAAGCACCCAAAGCATCATTTCAAGTGTCAAGATCCACATCCAATTCAACAATTTCATGCAAGTTTCAGGCCTCCTAAGATATCCTTTATCAAGGTTTCATTCAAGGGTTTGTTGAGTGGTAACATAGCATTGTTCATTGTTCATTCCTTCTTTCATTTCATTATAATTTCAATTCAGGTTTGACCAAGGAAAACCCCCATTCACCCAAAAACAAACATTTTTCTCTCTTATGTGTGTGATTACAAATTTATGTTGAACAAGGATTGAAGATATTTTGAAGAGAAAGATTGAAAAGTTGTTAAAGTTGTCAAATCATGGAATCTCGCCTACAGATCTATTTTTTGAATTTCCAACACTAAAACCTAGACAAATTAGAAGCTACATATATGTGTTAGAGGCTCCTAAAAGTTGCAGAAAAATCTTGAGCAAAGACCCATTCGCCCCTGGGTGAATGAGTCCTAGTCTTCCCTTCTCAGATATGCATTTGGTTTTCCAATTTTGCAAATAATGAGTTTAATCTTGTTGTTTCAAGTGTTAGATTGCATTTTGGAGTTGATTTGCTATTTTTTAGTTTTTCTCCCCAAAGTGTTGTTTGACCTTGACCCTTGTCCTTCAATCATAAGAAAATTTGAAGATTCTCACATTGACATGATTCACCTCAAGGTTGTTAGTCAATTCTTTGTGGGGATCTCATTTCCTAATGAAATAAAGGAAAATATGTCTATTTATTATCATTTTGGTGAACCCCCTTCTCTCATTACCACACCTAGTTTATTTTGTTTCACCTAAATAGATTATATTAATCATAAAAAAACTAAAATACATGCTGGTGAGTTCATAGTATTTGTATTAGCAGAGATTGTTTATCCCACTAACTTAAATCTCTTAAATTGCTAAACCATGAGATTGTTATAAACTATTAAAAGCACCTAAAAGTACTATAAGGTACCCAATAGACACACATATACATAGTCCTATCAACTAAACATTGCATAATATAAATTTAACCAAAATAAATAAATATGTAACTCGTGATTAATGGAACTATTTTATATCTATCAATGAACCAATATCACTTTTAGATAGTTTTACTAATCCACAACCTCTTCTATCTCATTTCACTTTGTGTTACACTAATAATAATCAATTAATTCTCTTTTCTAATAACATAATGTTTAGTGTAAATTCATTCCAAAGCAAAGTAATTAAATTTGACAACAAAATGTGCCTATCTCTAACGACTGTAATATAACAATCCTCAACACCAGAGATACCTTTAATTCTAATAAATCATCAAACAATGAATGAAAGGAAATATAATAACTAAAATATATCAGCACACCAGTCATTTAGTTTAAGGACTTCCAAGCTAAACTTGTGGTATATATTGTCATTTCTTTTAGCTATACCTCCTGAGAAAAATGTGCTATGTGGTATATATTGTCATAACACTAGTAGAATTTGGCAAATAAATGACTACATGACTAAAACTTTTAGTCAGTGACATAGTCACATGACTATCACTAGTAGAATTTGACAAATAAATGACTAATATGGTCATTTATAAGTGACTAATTTGGTCATCGGGTAAAATCACAACTAAATGACTAAATAAATGACTAATATTAGACAGATAAAAATGACTAAATAAATGTGCTCATTATATTAAAATCTTGGCCATAATTTTCATTTTAATAAACATACTCTAAAACCTTTGTCAAGACCTTATTTTCAATTGTAGTTTGCCATAATTAATAATAAAATATTACAAATAAAATTACTAATTAATATTTTTTGTGGAATAATTATTTTGTTTTGTGGTGTCATCATTATATGAACACCAAAGTTTCTTCTAAATTGAATACCCAACTCCTCAAAGGGCCCAACTATGTAGTGTGGAAGATAAATATGCATACAATTCTCAAATATATACTAAGCTACTTATAAGTTTACATACTCTACATTTACTAGAGGAAAATAATGATATTACAAATAGTTTACAAGTATTTTTATATAAATTAATTAAATTATAATAGAAGAGATAAAGATGGAGATAAAAAAAGAGAGATAGAGACAAAGAAATATAGAGGTAGAGAGATAAAGAGGAATAGAGATATAGATGGAGAGAAAGATTGAAAGAGAAAGGAATAGAAAAAAGAGAGATAATACAAGAGAGAAATATAAGAGATAGAAAGGGAAAGAGAGATAGAGAAAATAAAACTAACTTTTGATTACTTGTTTCATGACAAAAATCCTAGAATGGTATGTGTCCTTGGGGAGTTATGATCAAGGTAGCATGACATTTGATATAGACAGACAAACTTATAGAGAGAGAAAGACATAAAAGAGAGGGAGATAGAGATAAGATATAGAGAGAGAAAGACATAAAATGGATAGGGAGATATATATAAGATATAGAGAGGTGGATAGAGAAAAAATAAACTGAACTCCTGTAATAAATTTACTATTACAAATATATAATTTTGTCTAATGAAATTTTTTATTTAAAATATATATTTATTGAGTGAATGCTAATTGAGACCTTTGTTACATAAACAAAATCATTTGCTAAATGACCTACCAATTGACCTCATGTACTACACATATGTCTGAAAAAATACACCAAAATTTTCTCTAATTGACCTTTCATACCTCTTCGATGTACCTATTGCACACCAAGGTGCAACTGCTAGTAATAATTTTATATATGTACTTAACATGTCAAAATGTGCTCATTATTAAAATCTTGGCCATAATTTTCATTTTAATAAACATACTCTAAAACCTTTGTCAAGACCTTATTTTCAATCATAGCCCACCAAAATGGAGAAGCGAAAGTCAAAACCTTATTTTCAGGTATAACTCGCTAAAATATCAAAGTGAAAGTCAAAATCTTATTTTCAAGGCACCCCACCAAAATGGAGAAGTGAAAGCGTGACACTTGATTTAGGGTTGCAACCTCTGCCC
Organism: Sequoia sempervirens; assembly: GCA_007258455.2. Taxonomy (NCBI): domain Eukaryota; kingdom Viridiplantae; phylum Streptophyta; class Pinopsida; order Cupressales; family Cupressaceae; genus Sequoia; species Sequoia sempervirens. The sequence goes on along the minus strand of VDFB02070691.1, from coordinate 13,414 downwards.
ATTTTTTCGCATCAAACACGATTTGTGCAAAATCCTGTGGTAAGTCGCTTTCCATGGTTTCAATTAATTTTACTTTTCAAATCTTTATGCGACCAGACCATTTTTTATTGTGTTAAGAATGATTGCTCATTGCATAGGTGAATTTACTATATTGTCCAAGCTTATTTTGAAACCAAGGATTCATAACAAGGCTTGTTTGTGTTAATCTTAATCTTGAAAGTAGGTGGTCTTGAATAGGAGCAATGCAATGATTACAAGAATATTACATTTCACTACTAGCTTTGCCAAAACAATTGCCAAATAAATGAGGATAAAATAGAATTGCTTCAAAACAAAGAGGTGGACATATTATAGTGCAACCAAAGAATATTCTGAAATAATAAGATAACAATTCACTACTACATAGAGGGGCCCTTTAAGACGATAATTTAAGACAAAATACTAATTTTATCTTAAACATATTTAAGTTATATTTTTTATTTTAAATTATCTCAAATTAAGACAATAGAAATTAAACATATTTAAGTTATTTTTTTAATTTTATATTGTCTCAAATTAAGACAATAGAAAAAATACCTTTTCCCTAAAAATATAATTAATTTTCTCACACCTTTTCCCTAAAATAAAAACTGATGTGTTTTCCCATCTTTTCGATGGCTCTGAGTTGGCTCTCTCATTTGCTGCTATAGCCGTGGTGTTGCACTTGGGATGTAGTTTCTTTTGGCAGGAAGGCTTACAATGGGTGTGGCGTGAAGTGATCATTGTATTGGCTTTTTAATGATCAGGATTTGTAGAAAATATTATGCCATAGCTGTCGTTTTCTTCAACCTGTGGGTCGTTTGCAAGCAAACAAGTAATATTGTTAAAAACCCCAGATCTTTATGCAAAACAAACTCATTCTAAAACAAATCGTTGTAAATTAATAGTCTATTTTCATTGTTTATCTCAATAGATTTGATACAATTAGTGTTCTCAAACTAATTTTCTACCTACTGATGACAACTATAAATTCATTCCTAATTATTTCATTATATGGTGGTGTGACTGTGAATACACAAGCAATTCAGTTATGAAAATGGTGAATTTAAATAAGAACCTTCAAATTTTTCACATTTGTTTTCAAGTTTGTTTCTGATATCACAGTAGACAAGATGAAAAAGATCTAAAATTTTACATAGAACACAAGTGAATGTAAAGAAAGAGATATCGGGAATGCAAAAGGTTATGGATTTTGCATCTATCAGGTGAGCCTTTCTGCATGCTAATATTTTTGTAAATTTAGAACAAAATTTATTTGAAATGGCATTTTCAGTACTCTGATACAAGCATCACTACTACATACAAAGAGGTTTTAAGACACTAGCGTCTACCAGGTGAACCTTTTTGCATGCTGATATTTTTGTAAATTCAGAACAAATTTTATTTGAAATGGCATTTTCAGTACTCTAATACAAGCATCACTACTACATACAAAGAGATTTTAAGACACTAATTTAAGACAAAAGATTTAATTTTTTAATTGTCTTAAATTAAGACAATAAAAAAACACTTTTCTCTAAAACACTTTTTTATTTCCCTCCACATTTTCCTTATGCATTTCTTTTTTTTTAGCTGATAGGCTCTACTTCTAGGATCCCCAGTGCATGATATGTCTAAAAACCTTTCTCACGCCTGAAACAAGTACGTCCGCCGTCGAGCAATGTTTGGTTCACTATAAAGAGCTTGGGCAAGTAGATCAGATTCCCTTGTAAATGTGGCTCACACCTTTTTCTGACCTGAAGAACTAGGCAGCTATCAAACCCAAGGTATAGACATAGTGGCTCTCCTTTTCTTGCACCAGGCAACCACCCTAAGATGACTGCCTCCAATTTGCATAAATGCCCCAGCTTGCTAACAGACCAAGGCATCATCGACCTCTACCACCGAAAATCTCCAAGGTTCAAAAGTTCTGCACCAACGCTAGTTCTTGTTTGAAATGGTGTAATATGCCATATGTAGCTAAAGATTTGCTCATTTTTCTCCTTCTCTTGTTTGATGAACCATTTATAGTAAAGGTCTGTCTTATGTATTTGGGAGTGTTGTTTTTCCCCCCCCACTATTGTTCGATGCTTGGGGAAATTCACCTCAGGGGAATCGCCCTTTCAATTAGATGTGTGTTCTAGAGGATATGTTGCACCTAACTTGGCCTATTTTTTTCCAGTCATTTGAGATGAATAGACCTTAATAAGTAGGAAAATTGCTTTAGACTTACCAGTGAATCATGGTCTTGCTAATCTGGGATGTCATTTTTAATTGCCACAAGCCTTGTAAAGACAGCTGATGATCTAGATCTGAATAAATAGAGAGGCCATTTCCTGTTCGATCTCTCTAATTGAACCACTGGCCATGTTAATGTGAGAAATCCTCTGACATGTTAGGTTTTTGGCGATGTGAATCTTGTAATTCATAGTCGTGGATCTACCTCAACCACCATGCACTGTGATCTCTTAAATTGAAGTTCCTGCAACATTTGATGATACATCTTTCAGGACCTTACTGAGAGAGATATCTGTAATTATTTGCCATATTTTGTAATCAGTATCTCTGCTAGAAGCTGAATGAGAAACCCGAAATACCAATTGATATTAGGTTCAATTTAGTATTTGAAAAACATCTTGCATAATGACGTAGGACATAGACTAGACCTTGATCAACAAATCAAGTTACATTCTGTTGTTTAACAAAGAGGCCTTCACATGGACCATCCATCTTCCTTCGGTGCATCAGTCCTTTTGCCCAAGAAGAAAGACAAGCCCATGGCAATGTACAATGACTTTAGACTATTACAATAGGTCACCACAAAAAATAAGTATCTCAATTGCTGAATAGATAATCTTCTAGACAAACCTAAAGGAGGCATAACCTTTTCGAATAAAGAAGGAAGAGTGGTTGCCACCAAGTTAGAATTGGACATCAATTTTCTTAAAATAGATTTCATAATATTAGATCACCATGAATTTCTGGTTGCCTTTTGGCCTTACAAATTTTCTGATCAATAAAAGTTTTTTCCTCTACATAAGAAAATGCATCGAAATGGATGATATGGTAGGTTTTAGGAAGATTACATAGAAATAGTATGTGAGACATGTCCTCCACTACGAGTGAACTATAGGAAAACTGCTACCAATGTTTTCTCATTATATGATAATATGTCATTTCTAGAGCACAGTCATCCTTGCACGAAATCTGAATTTTCTTGTAACTAAATATTGTAAACTAAGCATACTCTTCTGCATAAATGGTTCTCTCTCCCAAATATCTTACTTTGAGCTTCTTCTTTTTTGTCATTGCTGCTTTTCGAAAATGGATTCAGAATAGCTTCTAGTTTAGAAATTAGGAAGAGTACAAAATTTGCAACAGAACACCACATATTTGGATTCAATATATCCACCTATATGCTAGATAGGAACCATCATTACTTGGAAGTAGTGTATTTAATATTTATGGCTTGTTTTCCATCGGAAATTAATGTTGAGCGTATGTTTCCTTAAGAACTTAATAAACTATTTGGTTTTTCCATCTGCACATCCATAAATAAGGGAAATCAGTGTGCCTAAAGTGGTCAGCTTCCAGTGATAAATAAGGGAATGTTGAAGGGATTACCACATGTGTAGCTAAAGTGCTCAGCTTCCACTGATAGAGATTTGTGGTAAATGGTGACCACTTTTGGAAATGGTGTAATCTGCCATATGTGTAAGCTGACCACTTTAGTATGCCCTTAAAGGTCTCTCCAACATTCTACCTTTCAGTGCTCTACATTTATCACAAATATTCACATTCTATAACATGAATAAATATTGCCCTCCCCATCATCTTTATTTTTTCTATTAGTGCTTCCACTTATATTTTATTTTTTCTTCTGTAATTTTTCTTTCGTAATTCTTCCCTACTGTTCCATAGCATCCATCTATTTTATGCTACTGTAACATCTTTTATATTTCCTTTCTTTACAAACACTTTCAAATTTCCAGCTTACCATCTCTGCCCAGATTTTGATCCTCATTTTCACTTTTTTGAGAGAGGAGTCAATATGCAAATACATTGGGGTCAAAATGATACTTTCTGTCTCTGCACAAAGAAACCATCCCCTGCATCTGCTCAAGATTGATGAGTAGTGAGCAAGAGGAATGAGAGGATAGGGTTCTGTGATCTGTTCTTTCTCCATAGATGAATGCGAGAGGAATGAAGAGAAAAACAGACTTAATCAGCCTAAGTATGGTCTCAATTTCCCCTTCTTTCTCTTTACAACTTTCATTACAGGTAGTGAGCATTGTTTAATGATATTGCCACTCATATTTCAAATTTATGTAATGTAATGTAAATTTCCAGATTGCAATTATAGGTACATACTTAAGGTAAAACTCAAGCATCCTACAGATATAATAAGAGCAGCTGCATTTGATATACTACCAACAGAACTCATGGGCTTGTATATATTCTAAGAATGGCCCAGATTAGGCTACTCCAACAGTGACTCCAATCGACTTCTTCTCAGGTAACAGTGAATTTCTATATCACAAGTTCCATTGTGGTTTTGAACTGAATGTCTCTACAAGCTTCACCATGATATGTTTGGTATGCTTTCAGTTGCAGGAGTCTGATAACAGTATCAATATATTGACAGTCTTGATCAACTTAACAAGGTTATGCATGGTGATGGTTCTTGGTAAAACAGCTATGCTATTTTCATGTGACAGTGTGGATTGCCAAGTTGTGGTCTGTATAAACAGCAGTGCTCACAGTGCTATTAAAGGTTAATAATGGCAGTGCTTAACCTTTATACTACTTTGGACAGTGATGCCAGTGACATGGCTCTATATACATATTATCTCACTCACAGGGGGAGTCAATGCATGCAACTGATATCCTTGTGTAGTACTAGTCATATGGAGAATGATGTGTGTGGTCAAGATGACTCTCAAATGGGATTCATTCAATATTTAGATGGTGCCCCATGGCAGGTATAGTGCTATTAATATCTCATTTCCTTATTGACAGTGTATGGACAATATACCACACAAGGGCAGCAACACAACTCCAAGCAAGCTCATTTTACCCGCCTTGGCAATCCATGTAGAGCTTTCACCGCCAGTAGGAGCAAGGGCCATGGTGGGTGGTGTTGCAGGTAATTGGTGGGCCCATGGTAGAGCTTACTAAAGGTGTAGGAACAGAGGATATAGGGGACCAGACTCCATTTTACTATTTTTTAAACAATTTCCAGCATGTCTTATATGGAGGATTAGAAAAATTCTGAACAGCTCATTACTATTTTTTTGCACAATTTCCAGCAAGTCTTCTCTTGATGATTTGAAATTTTTTGAACAGCTCGTGTTTTTTGCAATGAGGAATTAAGACTCCATTTTACTATTTTTAAAACAATTTCGAACACGTCTTATCTAGAGTATTTGAAAAATTCTAAATAGCTCATTACGGTTTTTCGAACAATTTCTAGCAAGTCTTTATCTTGATGATTTGAAATTTTTTGAACAGTTCGTGTTTTCAAACTAGCATTTTTAATTGTTCATTTTCTAATGAGGAATAAAGATATATAACAAATGCTTTTCTCTCTAACTGCAAACCTTTAATCTCCTATCGGTGTTTTCCTTGAACCTCCCATGGGTGCAAGTGTTAGTTTTAGGCTTTTCCCTCTTTATTAGCCGATAGGCTCTTTATTGTGGGCTTGCCCACCGGAAAAGTCTCACGCCAGAGATAGGGCGCCGGGATTTTGCTGGAGAGGAAAAACTCACGCTCGAGAGAGGGCACGGGAATACTGATACTGCACTTCAAGTCTGTATTTCACATGCCCTATTAACAGCACCGCCATTGGATTTCCATGCAAAAAAAACCCTAAACCTCACCGCCATTATGTTCTTTAAAAGCAAAGCTTTCATTCCATTTTGTTCTCCATGATTTTTTGAATCAGCATTATTATTTTTTTACCCTCTGTAAACAAATCACGGACGATTGGAAGACAATTGTAGGCATTAACAAAGGGCTTGGGCTTTGCAGTGTTCTTTTGTTTTGATGTGCAGGCTTTCTCCAGTGCTCTTTTATTCATTAGTACAGGTAACTTTCCTTAAAGCAAGAATGTTTTATATTTGATGCTGCTTTTCACAGGCTCTCTCCAACATTGAAGATTTTAGCCAGAGGCATCTTTTGATGATTGGCTTTAGCATTTGGTTTTATTCTCTTACATTCTTTCTTGCTGAAGCTGCTCAAATTTGTTGAAATTTTATGTTTCTTGGATGACATGTCTGCTCCTTTCATCTGTTGTTGATCTTTAAGCTCTGTATTTGCCTTTATATCAAACTTTTCACTTCTTTTGCTCTGTAATTCCCAGCAACATGTGATTCAAAACTATCACATGTATGTTGTAAAACAATGGAGAAGAAAAGAATCTGAAGTTACCTATCTTTGTTAAAGTATTTTATCACAGCATGCATAAAAGCACTTTATTTCATTCTGATGGATTCCAATTTATGTACACATTAATCTGTAAGTTACATATTGTTAGGATAAAGATACAAAAAAGAAATAATAGTGAGTTTTTTTTTAACTTTGTAGTTGTTGCTACACACTGTTGTATGAGAGATAAAAAGGAATAATAAGTTGGATTTTGCTAATTCATTGGACTGTTGTGTAAACCGGGCACATCATAATTCTTCCTTGCATCCCTGTGATTATTTAAATGATTTTACTATTGCTCTTAGATAACATAATGTATAATAGGAAAAAGAAAACTCAACAATCTCTTTATTTCTTTAGTTGACTACTTACAAAGCAACCCCCATCTCACTGGGTATCCTGATTCGTGTATACAATCAGCCCCTTGTTATAATCCTAGGGTTTCAAATAGGAATGGTATGTATGACTATAACCTTGCTTGTAGCATCCAACCCCCATTGTATTTAGCATGTATTATAGCTTGCATATATTAGGAAGCTTGTGTTGTAGTCAACCCTGGTATGTGATTCCTGCAGAGAAGGAAGAGACATTTAGTTAGATCTCAGAGCAAACCACGTAAGTGAATGGACATGTACATGTATATGTTAGATGGTGTGGTTTCAAAATAAAATAAATAAAATACAATAAAATGAAATGACCTAAGATATGGAGTTGTCTCACATTTTAGAGGCCTACAATAAATACAAATCAACTACATGCATATTGTTCATGGCCCTGTGGGAGCTACAACCCCATGAGGGGTTTGCTCTATATTTCCCAACATGTGATTCAAAACTATCCTGAGTGATGAATACCTTATCACATGTGTTGCATTTAACTATTTTTTGGTTTGTATTTGGTGATCTTTTTCATTTCTTTTGAGATACATCCCCTTCCTTTACTTGCTTTTCATCTTTCTCAAGATTTCCATTTATTTCTCTCTTAAAGAGTCTGTTAGAAGAGTTTGTCTTGTATATAATTCTAGATAAATGCTTGTATTTTATTTTACAACCTATCTCAAAGGAATTGAATTTTTAGCTAGATCTTTGAGAACAATACAGACTATGGTGATGAATGTTTCATTTGTCGTCATCCCACTTGGAACTTTTTCCAACATGATCTGCTGTTGTAATCAATTATTTTTGGGGTAAAAACTGTCCAATTAACATTTATAATATTTCATTCCAGGAACAAATTTAGAATGTTTATAATAGCATTTTAATTTTCTGCTAGATATCAAGCAAGCAGGGTCTGATATTTGGATTTTTAATTTTGTTGTAAGTGTATTTTATGCCGCAAGTAAGCGGATTTTTTAGATTATTTGTAACACATTATAACTTGTTTGTTTCTTTTTTCTTAAACAAAAACTGCAAAGAAACTCAGATTTTACACTTTCTAGAAATATTACATGAGGAAAGATCTGTCTAAGAAAATATTCACAAAAGAATCAACCAAGAATAGTATGATCACTCCCTTGGCCATAATGTGTATCAAACTTGTGAATTTCCTAGATCAAAACACACAATTGAAAGAAGACTACAACATTGTGTTTCCCAAGATTATTTTTTCCAAAAGATAAGAATACTTCAAAAGACTAAGGACCTACTTATAACTCCTTTTCCTTTCCTGACTTGTTCTCCATTAACTAGCAAAAGACTTAAAAACACAACTGACATATTTCCAATGATCCCACCACTAAGAGTGCACCATTTTTTGACATCATATTGGAGAGTAAGAATGTAGTTTCATAACTGTAATGTGCTCTCTCTTACTCTTGGGATAATTGTTGTCAATATTATTTGATCATGCCTATAAGCTTTCATCAGTTGGGTCCTGGTAATGTTTTCTGGTTGGTGGACCCATCATTTGCTTGGAAATCCCTAAACCATGGGTCCCTGTTGTTAAAAATATTCATTAAAACATGGACTGGAAACAGAGTTGATCATTATAAATATGGAAATAAAACAAAGCTTCAAGTCAGAAAAATGTTGCTTTTATCCCTTCTTTACCTTTAGCTGATTTTGAGCATGCACCATTAGTGGAGATGCTTTGATTTTATTATAAATTAACTTCATAGTATTAAAGCCATGAGATAGTGGAAAAAAGAATACATTTTGGCCTTGAAACTCTAAATTGTTTATTTTGATTCTACTTTTACCTTAGAAAAGAGGAATGAGAAAAAAGTAGGGGTGGGAATTTTTACACCTTACTTTGCCAGGAAAGAGGAAAGCTAGGCTGAATGAGAAAAGAGGAATGAGAAAAAAGCAGGGGTGGGAACTTTTACACCTTACTCTGCCAAAAAAGCTAGGCTGAATGATTGCTTGAAGAAATCCAACTTGACCACAGTAGTGAAAGTTCAATTTCAAGAGCATGGCAGCCTTATAGGCTAAAGAGGTTTGAAAAAGGCAGTGTTATTGTGAAAGAGGCTTTATCCTACTTGTGACAATGTTGGTGCTATTGCTGCTAGCATTTTATCCAGTTCTTCTACAAACCAAGTTGAAGTTATGTTTTGTTATATGGAAAAAAATGGTCTTTTGTAGAATAACAAATGGAAGTTTGGTGGTTCTCATTATATAGTAGCAACGACTATTTTTATCATAATGTTCAATGGAAGCTTAGGGTCTCTAGATTGGGAGTTGAGTATGTGCATTTAAAATCAACCAAAAGGAAATAGGTGTCTTAAGCTTACCTGGGTGTAGGGATGTATAGCAACTAGTTTAGAACTTCAAAACTTGGGTGCTATAGGTATAATGCTCTTTTGTTTTACTTTAAAACACAACGATGAAGGAATTTTATATCAGTTTTGCTAATTTAGTTCATACTGAGACTATTCAATGTTAATAAATTTATAAATGTAGCCAGGCAAAGACTATACTCTTACACTTGTGGGTGCTCCCTGTGCTAGATGAAGTGAATTATGTGCTATAATAATTAGAGTAAAGAATAAATTTACAGGTTTAACAATATATTGTGCAGCCATTTAATGTTCTGCATTGGTAGTATTACCATATTCTCTCATTTCCTTGCATCCCCTTGTCCTCTTTACATTGGATCAGTGAGGTGTGACAAACCTAGGTAGCCACACCACCTTACACCCAACACACTTTTTTGCTGACTTGAATGTCAACTGTTATCAAAGACATTCAGGAATAAACTGATCCCCAACTTTTTGAGTCTGTTAAAGAGTTTGTCTTGAATATACTTCTAGATAAATGTTTGTATTTTCTATTACAGCCTGTCTTAGAGGAATTGAATTTTTAGCTAGATCTTTGAGAACAATACAGACTATGGTGATGAATGTTTCATTTTTCATCATCCCACCTGGAACTTTTTCCAGCACGGTTTATAGCTAGTCTTTGTATATGGTGGTTGTACATTGATCCCCGTTCGTAACTTTTTGCAACATGGTTTATGTTATTCTTTGTATATGGTTGGCTGTAAACTGATCCCCAACTTTTTGAGTTTGTTAAAGAGTTTGTTTTGAATATACTTTTTTTGTGTTGTATTATTTACAGGTGAGTTTAATTGTCTTGCAAAGGTAGAACTGGAGTTTTCAATTTTGTTGCTATAATTTCTCCAATTTCTCCAGGTGAGTAACTTTACTTTCTTTAAATTTAATAGAGGGTTTAGAGGCATGAAAATGCATTATCTTTTAGTGTGTTCACAAAGCTACTGCCCATGGAATTTTGTTACCAAATCTTATGGTATTGCATGTTTTATTCTTCCAAAAGACATTTATATATGACTTGAGTTGTCTGCATGCAATCTGAAACATTCATATTGATTGAGTTTGTCTGATTGTATAGATTCAATTCATGGATTAGGTATTCAGACCTATATCCAATCTAATTAGTGTCACTATTTGAGATGTGTTATAGGTGATTGATTTCTTCACATTCTTTGTTTAGTGAAATTCCTTAAAAAATTCACTATGATTTTGGGATGGATTTGTTTTTTATATAGGTCTATGGTGCTAATATTCATCATCTGGACCATTCTTAGATGTGATTTTGAATGAAGATGTCGTCTTGAAATTAAGCCAGTTGATATAAGCTTTCCTCCAACGCTCCTGCACTTACATGCCAGATAAGTCTGCAGCATAGAACACCTGGATCTTAGATGGAAATAATGTTAAAAAGGTTAAGTGCTAAAATATTGCTTCTGTTTGAAAACACAAAAAAAAATTACAAAAAATATTTTTTCACTAAGTCAACTAAATAAATAAGGGAAGTAAATTATCTAATATTCGACTAAGTCAAAATTGGATAGCCATAAATATTAAATTTATACCTTTTGATAGTTTCTATAGTAAAGTGTGACCCATTGTAGCAAATCATGCATAATAAGACTATCATTATAGTATCTATGAGAGTTAAGTAGCTCATGGTCCTATAAATGTGTCAGTTCTTACAATGTGCATTGTATTGAAAAAGTATCTGTGAGAGTTAAGTAGCTCATGGTCCTATAAACATGTCAATTCTTACAAAGTGCGTTGTATTGAAAAAGTATCTGTGAGAGTTAAGTAGCTCATGGTCCTATAAACATGTCAGTTCTTACAATGTGCATTGTATTGAAAAAGTAATGTTGTTAAATTTTCAAGTATTCAAGCAATGAATTAAACTCTGTAACAAAAATTTCTTAACTTGTCAACATTACAAACAATTCAACTTATGAACTATGGAGTGTATTTCATCCACCACTCAAGCATGTACAGTCTAAAAGTCACATTATATAGGTAAATCTTCCTTTGAATCCATGTTCCAATATTTCCAAATGAGTATTAGCAACTGCTTGGGATGTGAAACATTCCTAGCTGCTGCTACAACTGTAATTGTAGACACTCTACATGCTCCGAAAAAGAGAATGGAAAATTTTGAGTCACACAGTGAAAACAGTAACATGTAGGATGTACCTTTTTTCCATTTTTTGTGCCATCAATGTAGTTTAAGAATTCCTTTTAATTATATTGGATTAGATGCAATCTCTTTATGTTTGTCAAGTCACACATCTAAATTCATGAACCTTTTTGAGCCATATATAACTCTACTTATTTTATATTAGTGAGAAGGATCTATGGGAAATAGAACTTAAAAGTTAAGACTCCTATGAGGAAAATTATACATGTATGAGACCTTTTTACATAGTAGTCCTTATTGGAGTATGAATATCCTTCTCTAACCAGAGAATCTATAGAAATAATGTTGGACAGCTGTGGGTGAATTTTTCTTTTTCATATTTTATATTAGAAATTCATTTTATATACTTATAACCTACATACATTTATAGATAGTGATAACGTGTCTTACTACCATGAACTGACCAGCAAAATCCCATGAATGCCTCCTTGACTACTTGCAGTTAGAAAACACTCAAGTTGGGGCTGGAATATGCACAACCCCCTTTAATATCAATGACCAACAGCCTGGAATAGAGATTAGGGCGCCTAATAGAATTTGAAGATCTAAAACCCAATGTCATTCTGACAAATACTTGTGGAAAAAAATAGATGTAGGAAAACAATAGCTATCTCACTTGCAAATTACAATTTCATGACCATTTATTTCTAATCCTGAGCTTTCTCAAACAATTTTTTATGGTGTGCTCTTCAATGGGGAAGGTTTAAATAGTACAAGTGTTTTGTCAGTCCATCCATTATTGGTCCTGAATTTTGGTGCCATTACATGACTTTGGCATCTATGCTTCTTCATAGCCAAATGATAAACCTAATGGCAAGAATTGTGATACTTGGATTGAGAGTGAGAATGCACCTCTTTCCAAAATTTTGGTGTCAATATGACCAAGCTTTGGATGAGTATATTTCTATTTTTGACAATAAGATGAAGATTCTATTGGTGGTTCAAGATATCATTCCTTTGATGAGGAGAATCAACTGATGGTACATGATCTATTTTAGTTTTATTAATGGTAGAACAATCACAATGACCAACATCTATTGATGTAGATTCAGAACATCTGTTGCCTGCTTGCTATAGTCTTAGCTTGGGCTCGATAGGAGTGACAACACCCTGTCCATATTTGATTTTATCAAGTTCACCACTTGCATAACTCGTTTGCTGAAGAAATTTGGATCCAATACCTTTCATGTGCTTCTCAAAATCACCCAGAAAAAGACTTATCTTTTGTGACAATCAAAGCGTGATCATCTTGGAAAGTTGCTTATAAAGATGTGGAAGAAATTTTATCATTGGAGGAACTAGATCCTCCTGCAATATTTTTATGTAAAGGGCCAGAAGTAATGAAGTCATTCTTTGATATAGAAGCAGATATTTCCATTATTTTGTCCCGTAATTGCTCAAGCTTTTCTTTGTGTATTTTCATTCTAAAGCTTCTGTAGAACAAATTTAATCTGGATGTAATTGGAAATCTAGTTGACAACTTTACTAAATTGCAGAAAGTCAATGTGCAATGAAAACAATGAACTGAAGTATAGGAAGGATGAATCCAGAAGAAAATGAGAGTTATATGCAAGAAGGTTACTCTGAGAAGAGATGTGAAGCCACAATGTTGATTTTAACATTTGGATGATCCTTTATAGTTATTTCTGGCAAGAAATGAAAAGTATAAAATTAGGAAATGAAACAATTCACCCGGGGATCTGAAAAGCCATGTAACAGTTGCATTTGAAGGTAACTATTGTGATATTTCTATCTCACAGTTCCCAACATTTTTGGGGGCTCCTATTTGCTTGTAAAATGCCTAAGACAAATTGTCACAAGAAACCTAGAACAAATTCTAGGCTTACTGATGCATATTGCAACTTCAGATTTTTAGCAACGGTGATGAAACAGAGCCCCTAACAAGGTGGGCTACTGGTTTTTTGGTTATTTTGTTTTTCAAAATTGTCCCTAAATGCAATTTGGATCAAAGTTAGCGGGGTTTAATAAACTACAAATGTTAAGATTCCATTTAT
>VDFB02070690.1:0-15093 GCA_007258455.2 Sequoia sempervirens | reverse complement strand
ATAAATAAATGCATAAAATAAAATGCTTGTTCAACTTTATATATTGTATATATTTAAAATATAATTGTATATATTTAATAATAATTTAATATTATTATGTTTTTTATTTATATATTGATAATAATATAATTAAAAAATATTATTTATATAAATAAATAAATGCATAAAATAAAAACTTGTTCAAACCTTTGATTTTCCAACCAATCGAGGTCCAAAGGAATCAGTCTATATGAAAGCCATTGTTTACACTCTGTCTTAATAAAAATATAATAAAGATATTATTATTAGTATAAATAAATATTAAAATGTATATCTATATAATTATTATTAAAGAAAAATACTAATTATCTGTCTAAAATATAATTGTATATATTTAATAATAATTTAATATTATTATATTTTTATTTAATAAATTGTATATTTTATATTTATACATTGATAATAATATAATTAAAAAATATTATTTATATAAATAAATAAATAAATACATAAAAGAAAAAGCTTGGTGATTAATTATAAAAAGTTTTAAAAATAAAGTGCATAAATATATCCATTATTGTTATAAAAAAAAATAAAGAATTAAAAAATACATTAGAAAATTCAACACATTAGATTTTGAATCAAATTTTGTAATCACACTTATCAAACCCATTGATCTATCAATACATGCTCCAAAGAACCATATTTTTTCCACTTTTATAATTACCATAACGTACATGGCAATACTATAGTGTATGATACTCAAGCATAAAATTCAAGATCTTTAATATTAAGAGTGGAACTCGAAGAAACTTCTTCAAAATAAACACTTATCTTAATGAACAACTTGTGTAGAAAATTGTAATAGCTAAAAACCTACGCCATCTAGAAAAGCATGCCCTAAGAATCAATAGTACATTTCAACCAAAAACTTGTTCAAACTTTTGATTGTTTACACTTTGTCTTAATAAAAATATAATTAAGGTATTATTGTTAGTATATATAAATATTTAAGTGTATATATATGATTATTATTAAAGAAAAATACTAATTATCTATCTAAAATATAATTGTATATATTTAATAATAATTTAATATTATTATATTTTTTATTTCTTAATAAATTGTGTAGTTTTTATTCATATATTGATAATAATATAATTAAAAAATATTATTTATATAAATAAATAAATAAATGCATAAAATAAAAACTTAATAACTCTATATACTGTATATATAATTGTATATATTTAATAATAATTTAATATTATTATATTTTTTATTTCTTAATAAATTGTGTAGTTTTTATTCATATATTGATAATAATATAATTAAAAAATATTATTTATATAAATAAATAAATAAATGCATAAAATAAAAACTTGTTCAAACTTTTGATTTTCCAACCAATCTAGATCTAGAGGTACGAGTCTGTATGAAAGCCATTATTTACACTTTGTCTTAATAAAAAAATAATAAAGATATTATTATTAGTATATATAAATATTCAAATGTATATATATGATTATTATTAAATAAAAATACTAATTATCTTGTCTAAAATATAATTGTATATATTTAATAACAATTTAATAATTTTATATTTTTATTTCTTAATAAATTGTATATTTTAATTTATATATTGATAATAATATAATTTAAAAACATTATTTATATAAATAAATAAATAAATGCATAAAATAAAAAGTTTGGTTATTAATTATTAAAAAAATTAAAAATAAATTGCATAAATATATCCATTATTATTATAAAAATAAATAAGGAATTAAAAAATTCAACACATTAGCTTTTGAATCAAATTTTGTAATCACACTTCTTAAAACCATTGATCTATCAATACATGCTCCAAAGAAATCATACTTTTTTCCACTTTTATAATTACCATAAGGTACATGGCAATACTATAGATGTATGTTACTCAAGCATAAAATTCAAGATCTTTTTAACAAGAAGGTGGTACAAGTTAAGGACATCAATGGCTATGCAAACATCTATGTCTCATTCCATCATGATAGGGAAGGCTATTTCAAAGGCTATCATGATTATGTAACTCTAGAAATATTAAGAGTGGAACTCGAAGAAACTTCTTCAAAATAAACACTTATATTAATGAACAACTCGTGTAGAAAATTGTAATAGCTAAAAACCTATGCCATCTAGAAAAGCATGTTGTGTGAATCAATAGGCTTACAGTTCAACCAAAAACTTGTTCAAACTTTTGATTTTCCAACTAATCCAGGTCTAGAGAAACTTATTCAACTTTTGATTTTCCAACCAATCCAGGTCCAGATGAACTTGTTCAAAATTTTGATTTTCCAACCAATCCAGGTCCATAGGAACGAGTCCTGTTCAAACTTTTGATTTTCCAACTAATCCAGGTCTAGAGGAACGAGTCTATATGAAAGCCATTGTTTACACTCTATCTTAATAAAAATATAATAAAGGTATTATTATTAGTATATATAAATATTTAAATGAATTTATATGATTATTATTAAAGAAAAATACTAATTATCTGTCTAAATTATAATTGTATATATTTAATAATAATTTAATATTATTATATTTTTTATTTCATAATAAATTATGTAGTTTTTATTTGTATATTGATAATAATATAATTAAAAAATATTATTTATATAAATAAATAAATAAATGCATAAAAGAAAATGTTTGGTCAACTTTATATTTTGTATATATAATTGTATATATTTAATAATAATTTAATATTATTATATTTTTTATTTCTTAATAAATTGTGTATTTTTATTTATACATTAATAATAATATAATGAAAAAATATTATTTATATAAATAAATGCATAAAATAAAAACTTGGTCAAACTTTTGATTTTCCAACCAATCAAGCTCCAGATGAACTTGTTCAAACTTTTGATTTTCCAACCAATCTAGGTTCATAGGAACGAGTTTGTATGAAAGCCATTGTTTACACTCTCTCTTAATAAAAATATAATAAAGATATTATTATTAAAGAAAAATACTAATTATATGTCTAAAATATAATTGTATATATTTAATAACAATTTAATATTTTTTTATTTTTTATTTCTTAATAAATTGTATATTTTAATTTATATATTGATAATAATATAATTAAAAAATATTATTTATATAAATAAATAAATAAATGCATAAAATAAAAAGCTTGGTGATTAATTATAAAAAGTTTTAAAAATAAATTGTATAAATAGATCCATTATTATTATAAAAATAAATAAGGAATTAAAAAATATATTAGAAAATTCAACACATTAGCTTTTGAATCAAACTTTGTAATCACACTTATCAAAACCATTGATCTATCAATACATGCTCCAAAGAATTATATTTTTTTATGCTTTTATAATTACCATAAGGTACATGGCAATACTATAGATGTATGATACTCAAGCATAAAATTCAAGATCTTTTTAACAAGGTGGTACAAGTTAAGGACATCAATGGCTATGCAAACATCTATGTCTCATTCCATCATGATAGGGAAGGCTATTTCAAAGGCTATCATCATTATGTAACTCTAGAAATATTAAGAGTGGAACTCGAAGAAACTTCTTCAAAAGAAGCACTTATCTTAATGAACAACTCGTGTAGTAAATTGTAATAGCTAAAAACCTACGCCATATAGAAAAGCATGTCATGTGAATCAATAGGCTTACGTTTCAACCAAAAACTTGTTCAAACTTTTGATTTTCCAACCAATCCAGGTCCAGAGAAACTTATTCAACTTTTGATTTTCCAACCAATCCAGGTCCAGATGAACTTGTTCAAACTTTTGATTTTCCAACCAATCCAGGCCTAGAGAAACTTATTCAACTTTTGATTTTCCAACCAATCTAAGTCCAAAGGAACGAGTCTGTATGAAAGCCATTGTTTACACTTCGTCTTAATAAAAATATAATAAAGGTATTATTATTAGTATATATAAATATTTAAGTGTATATATATGATTATTATTAAAGAAAAATACTAATGATCTGTCTAAAATATAATTGTATATATTTAATATTATTATATTTTTTATTTCTTAATAAATTGTGTATTTTTATTTATATATTAATAATAATATAATTAAAAAATATTATTTATATAAATAAATAAATAAATGCATAAAATAAAATGCTTGGTCAAATTTATATATTGTATATATAATTGTATATATTTAAAATATAATTGTATATATTTAATAATAATTTACTATTATTATATTTTGTATTTGTTAATAAATTGTGTATTTTTATTTATAGATTGATAATAATATAATTAAAAAATATTATTTATATAAATAAATGCATAAAATAAAAACTTGTTCAAACTTTTGATTTTCCAACCAATCAAGGTCTAAAGGAACTTGTTTGAGTAAAAGCACAAAGCTGTGTCACACTTTATAAAGGAAACAACCAATACTGATCCAACTTTTAAACTGGTTTTTAATAAATTAACACTATAATTTAGTTGCTGATAAAATGCTAAAAAATGAAGCTACATGAGACGTCAAACTCTAATTTTTTTCTCTTTCAATTTTTTTGTGTATTTATAACTTGAAACTTTAGTGAATGCATATGTTTTTCTCCAATTTTGATAAATGCATATTTTTAAATAAATATTAAAATGTGTGTGAATCAAAAAAAGTTGTTTCTATCAAATGTTTAACTTTCATATTAAATATTTATCTAAAATGGAAAAATAAATATACCATCTTGAAATAGACTCCTTTATCTAGTGCATCATATTTTTTTCTATTTTTTTAATAAATTATAGTATTTTTTCATGGCATGGCAATCAACCTAGTATTTTGTGTTGATAACCTACTTTTAGTAAAATTAAAAAATAAAATATAAATAATAATTAAACTATTAAAAATATATATATATATTTTAAAACTAAACTTATGGATCTACAAAAGGGTATTTTAATATTTTTTAAAAAATGTTATTTACATTAGTAGGACTTATTGAAACTTCAAGTTTTTCAAATAATTTTTTTTTTTTGGTAAATTGGACTCAAAGTGGTGCTCCATATATTTTTAGCCAACAATTTTAGTTAAGAAAGTTGTGGAAGTATCTAACTTACCTAGAATGAATCTTACTAGATCATATGGAATGAATCTCACTAGATCATATGTTTGACCAAAATTGATTTTTAGTTAGAAATACTTAAATTAAGTTGTGCTAATATGTTGACTGAAAGTGTGACACAACTTTGTGCTTTTACCCGTTCAACTTTTGATTTTCCAACCAATCCAAGTCCAAAGGAACGAGTCTGTATGAAAGCCATTATTTACACTCTGTCTTAATAAAAATATAATAAAGATATTATTATTAGTATATATAAATATTTAAATGCATATATATGATTATTATTAAAGAAAAATACAAATTATCTGTCTAAAATATAATTATATATATTTAATAATAATTTAATATTATTATATTTTTTATTTCTTAATAAATTGCATATTTTATATTTATTTATTGATAATAATATAATTAAAAAATATTATTTATATAAATAAATAAATAAATTCGTAAAAGAAAAACCTTGGTGATTAATTATAAATAGTTTTAAAAATAAATTGCATAAATATATCCATTACTATTATAAAAATAAATAAGGAATTAAAAAATACATTAGAAAATTCAACACATTAGATTTTGAATCAAAATTTGTAATCAAACTTATCAAACTCATTGATCTATCTATACATGCTCCAAAGAATCATACTTTATTTTGCTTTTATAATTACCATAAGGTACATGGCAATACTATAGATGTTTGATACTCAAACATAAAATTCAAGATCTTTTTAACAAGAAGGTGTTACAAGTTAAGGACATCAATGGCTATGCAAACATCTATGTCTCATTCCATCATGATAGGGAAGGCTATTTCAGAGGCTATCATGATTATGTAATTCTAGAAATATTAAGAGTGGAACTCGAAGAAACTTCTTCAAAATAAACATTTATCTTAATGAACAACCCATGTAGAAAATTGTAATAGCTAAAAACCTATGCCATCTAGAAAAGCATGCCATGTGAATCAATAGGCTTGTGTTTCAACCAAAAACTTGTTCAAACTTTTGATTTTCCAACCAATCTAGGTCTAGAGGAACTTGTTCAACTTTACTTTTGATTTTCCAACCAATCCAAGTCCACAGGAAAGAGTCTGTATGAAAGACATTGTTTACACTTTGTCTTAATAAAAATATAATAAATTTATTATTAAATTAGTATATATAAATATTTAAATGTATATATATGATTATTATTAAAGAAAAATACTAATTATCTATCTAAAATATAATTGTATATATTTAATAATAATTTAATATTAATTATTATATTTTTTATTTCTTAATAAATTGTGTATTTTTTATTTATATATTGATAATAATATAATTAAAAAATATTATTTATATAAATAAATAAATAAATGCATAAAAGAAAATGTTTGGTCAACTTTATATATTTAAAATATAATTGTATATATTTAATTAGTCAATAGCCTATTTAGCCGATAGGCTATTTATTGTGGGCACAACCCATTGGATTTGTCTCACGCAGGAATTCTCACGCCGGAAAATCAACTTTCAGGCAACGTGACAAGAAAACGCTAGCAATTATCTCGTGTCCTTATGTTTTTTGATGTAGAATCTACAGTTGAGTTCTTTGGCAGGGTGATCCCACAAAGCTAGTTTACAATTTCTGGGAGATTCTGGTTTTTGCTGAAATCACATAATTTTAGAAAATATAATGATTTAAGCCTTAAAAAGTTTCATTTAAAGCATTCCAATTGAAGAGTGTTTGATCAAACTACCTTAGATTAAACCCCCTTGGATAGAACCTCGCTAGTTTTAAACCATACCTATAACAAAGTCTCTTTTACACCTATCAAAACGTTGATAAAAAACCACTTTTGATTTACCTTTTGGGGGATCAAATGAATTCATTTAAAATTTATTTTTTATAAGTATGTATTCCTTATTATAAGCTTCCCAAAAAGTATAATTTTAAATAAATTTAATTTTATTATTATATTTATTTTTTATTTCTTGTGAATGTAGGTTTTTCACTAGAAATCAATCTCTTTGTTCTACACATGTGGAAAAGAGAAGATTATAAAAAAAATTGAAAAATATGAGTGCACTAGATATTTAAGTCCTTGATCCAACCAAAAAAAAAAGAATTTCGATGCATACAAAAAAAGATATGTTATACGGTCCGCCTATGTCTAAATTGTAATTGGTTTGACTTCGAAACTTTATTAACTAAAAAATATTCAATAAAAAACTATGAAACCAATTGGAAGCACTAGATATCATAGTCAAAAATATAAATTCAAAAAAATTACAATTTTATCCTTCATGGAAAAAAAGTTATGTGTTATACGGTGAGCGTCACTCCTTAAAAATGGTGTTTACTGAAAAAAACTAGTTTTCGAAGGAGATGGAAAAAGAAGTGCAATATGATTCCAAAAAAATTGAAAAAATTATATTTAGAATCTACAGACAAAATTTCACAAATCACTAGTTTGCATCATCTTCAAATTCCTCACATTTTAGCCGCTATAGGTGCCTGAAAGTGAAGATTTAGTTAGAAAATATCAGTTCAGTGTCCAATTTGGCCAAAAAATGTAAACCAATATTGTGGGATCACCCAACGAAGGAGAAGTGAATTGGAGGTAAAAAGTGGATTTGACTGGGGAGAAACAGTGAATGTAGTCTAACTGCAACAGTTAAGTCTGGTTCTTTCAAGAATAGATGGGTAGTTCTGCTAGCCTGCATATGGTTAGAATGTTATACAAGGGCATCATATGGCTTCAACATATATTCTCAGACCATAAAGACTTGATTTGGCTACAACCAAGAGCAACTGGACACCATCTTTGTTTTCAGTTACTTGGGATTTTTTGGGGGCGTACTCTATGGTCTACTATAACAAAGTTGCTCTACCTAGCTTGTTCTACTCATGGAAGCCCTCCATAATTTGGCAGGTTACATGGTCCTATGGCTCTTTTTGGCTAGGAGATTAGTATCCCCTGCCCTATGGGAGCTCTGTGTAGTTACCTGTGTTGCCATGAACAATGAGTTATACTACAACATAGCTTCCATGGTGACCTACATGACCAATTTATTGGCTAATAGAGGGATAGTGGTGGGGTTAATGAAGGGATACACTGGTCTTAGCAGCACCATTCTGTCCACAATATGGCAGGTTTTCTTTTTGGGTTCAGATGGGTCTTCCTTCTTGATAGTAGTGGTCATTCTTCCTTCTACAATGGCCCTTCTCATCATGCCAATTGTGAGGAAATATGAACCAGAAAACTATAAAAATGGGTCTTCAAGGACTACAAGCTTCCTGGCTATGGCGTTTGCACCTGTGGCATTTTTGGCAATGTTTTTGATGGGTTTTGCCTTCTGGGATGTGCAATCTTTGTATTTTAGTATTTTCATTGTTTACTGTGTTAATTGTTTTTTTTCTTATCACTACGATCTAATAGCCCTAGCATTTAAGTTTTGTATCTGTGAAGCTTTTCAAATGGTAGGTAGGGCTTATGTCTAGTTTATGGTTGTCGATGTTAATGGCGTTATTAGGGCCTCCTTTAACCTTAGGTTGGGTTTTAACATAACCAAGACTAGAAAATGTTCCTTTCAATGGAAATTGGGTGGGAAGCAATATCATTGTTAGGTTATTTTATATTCTTCTTGATATGACCTCTTTTGTTTAAATCTCTTTTTATAATTTAGAATAGTTTTGAAGACAATGAGAGTAAGTTGGGTGGGATTGACACATAGTAGTTGTGTTGTGCTTGTATTTGAAAAAAGGCTACTTTTATTTAAACAAGAGAATGATAATAATTTGGTTGTTTAATAATGTTTTTAGATGATCATCTTTTTATCAAGAAACATATTAAAATTCTTTACTAAGAAATATCACTAACATTTATATTATATATATTAAAATTAAAATATGCATTATTTTAATAAATTTTTTACAAAATTTAAAAATTATTAATATTTTTTTTTAAAAGATATTTGAATTTGAATTTGAATTATTTATTATAAAATTATAAGTTATATTCATTTTATTATTAGTCGATAGGCTATTTATTGCGGGCACAACTTATTGATTTTGTCTCACGTCAGACTAAATTTTGTTGGAATTTGTTTCATGCCTAAATAAATCTCATCAGAATTCATCAATAAATAAGTTGGCCTCCTGAATAAGAGTTTGAATGTAAATGGTCACTATAACCAACAAACTCGAGTCAATGGACCTCTTGAATTGTGATCGACTGGGTCTTTGGTCGATGAAGAGGAAGTTGAGGAGTTCATGGGATCTAGATGGTGAGTTGATTAGATTTGCATGCCAAATGGAGGTCATTAGAGAGAGGTTGTGTGGTGAGGGCTTCCATAGGTGGAGAATCTGTCTGTGTGGGAAAGATGGACATGATTCTAACTGTTGATAGAAACCCTTGTTGTTGGTGGCCGCATGTGAAATTCACCAAAAAAATTGCCACAACCACGACTAGCAATATGTCATGTCCCCCAAAATTGTAACATTGAGATATAAAACATCAGAAACAAGATAAACAAAATACATTAACTATTTAATATTATTATAATTATAATTATCAAAGATAATAGTATAATTATAAATATTAAATATAATATTGTAATTACCAAATATAAATATTAAATGTTATAATGTATTAACGTGAAATATACAACATATCAATATAAAAGATTGTAACACATTAAATAATATATATAGATAGATATGTAAAAGTATATATAAGAATATTATTAATGAAAAATAATAATTATTGCTTGAAATATAATTAATTATCTAAATAACTAAAAATAATAATTAATAATATTAAATAAATAAAATGGTAAATAAAAAAAGTACAAATAAATAAAGGATTACATGTTTCTTTTATTAAAATTTAATTTTAAAAAAAAAACTTAAAGGTAAAAGTGAAGTTAATAAATTAAAGATACCTATGTTTATTTGTTGTATGCATTCATGGGAAAGAGTTGAATAAAAGAAATAAAATTATATGAATCTTTAAAAATAAATAAATAGGGGAGAGGGCCCAATAGTGGTGTGGGTACGAATAGTTGTCATAGTACATGTATATTCAAAGTCTAATATTTTAAAAGTATGGAACTAGTAATTGTAAGAGAGGACCCAATAGTTGAACAAAATATGCCCATTACATTCAAAAAGCAACAAAACATATGATGCCACATTGACACACTAAAAAACATGACTTAATGCACCACTATTGGTCTAACTTTTTTTGGGGGTCTATTATGACCCCTCAACAAAAAGCATGTTGATCACACCTTTTTTCTCTATGCGGGTGAAACAAAATATTTGAATTGTCCACATTCCTAGCCACTCGGGGATATAATTTTTTAATGTCAATGTTGCATGTTCATTGCTATGTGGACCCATAAAGTTAGGGTGCACCACTATTGGACCCTCTCCCCTATATTTTAGTTTATTTGAAACTTTTCATTGGAATGAACTTAAAAATAAAAACTTTGAGAATTGCACGAGGCTAGAAAGAAGCATTGGGCTAAAATAAAGGAAACTGAAGTTAATTTAATGGCATGCTTTCACAGAAGTGAAAGTTATTAAAATAAAATACTGTTTTCAAAATAGATATTACTATGAAAAGAATATAATAATAACAATAATAATATCTTGCCTTAAGGGGCAGCGATCCCTATCTTCAAGGCTAAACTAACAATAAACAAAGATCATAAAAGGCATCGATTGAAAAGGCAGTGACTCTCCAAGGCAGCGATTGCACTAAGAGACGCGTTCCGATTATATACAACAAAATCCTTGTATATCATGATTCTTTCTCAAAATTATTCAAAGGTACGAATATTCAATTTTGTGCCAAGAGAATCTATGGTAGAGAAGAAAGTAGAAGAAAAGACCTGATAAGGATATACATGTTTATATTTATACAAACATGTTTATATGGCAAGTCATGCCATTCTTTTCCTAATTTTAGGTCAAAAAATAAATGTCAAGCATGAAGTTGTTGTAGCTTGCAATGGACCTTTCCCAGTCAATATAGCGGTCCAATCTGCATAAAAATATATTGATATGTTGAAGTATGCTTTCCAGTTCATACCCTAGCTCTTCTATTTTTATCCAAGGATTTTGTTGTATATCCTAATACATTATTATGATAGTTATTTGGTATTTATGTGCTAATTCATTTGGAGCTATTTAGATATTTCATTCATTTTTATTGATATTCTAACATGGTATCAAAGTCATGAATAGTAAATCCCTTCCCTTTTTTAGTTGAATTCTTTATTTAGCCCTATCATAAGTGTGTCATAGAGCCAAATGGATGTCACTATTGAGTTTAAAAGGACCAAATTAGCTAAAAACACCTATCAAATTTCCAAAGTTTGACCTAAGAAAATTTTGCACTAATTTTAGGATTGTACCAACAATTTTACACACTTTCATATGACCTTTGCTAGTATGGATCCTTAAAAAACTACTTTTCTAGAGTCTTTAGAATTTTGTAGCTTATTTTTGCATTTTTCTCATCCTTATCAATGCACAAAGGATTTTTTACTAGATATATAATATATTGTGCTTGCTAAAAGTGTTTTGATAGTTTGTTCTTACAAAATTATTGGCTCTTTACCACCATTAGAGTTTCAAGATAGTTTACAAATTTCCCTCTTCAGCTACTTAGCCTTTCATGAAGGTTTGGAGTCCATTTTTTGTATTCATTCATCTTTTCCTATAATTTACATAGGTTTTAATAGTAAAAAAGTGCCACCAAACTTTTGACTAGTTTTACATTTGTAAAACCCAGTTATCTCCTATCATTGGGCACTTGAATCTATTTTATAGATCTTTAATGATTACCTTTTTTTCCACCTAGAATTTCTTCTACCATTGCACCCTTGAAATACCTACAACCTGCAATTTAGCACCAAACTTTGGGAAACACACATGTACCAAATCAAATCTAAAGTCCAAACTACAAATTGGCATCCCACTCTAGTCTACAACTTGTTATCTAGCTCTAGCTTGTAAATTGATATCCAACTCTATAATGTAAATTAGCATCCTCCTCCAGCCTAAAAATAAATGTTTAATCTAGCTTGTACTTTTGCATCCAAATTTAGCTTTCATTTTAGCATCCAACTCTAGCTTGTACTTAGAATGTAAATTAGCACCCTCCTCAAGCCTACAAATTAATGTTTAAATCTAGCTTGTACTTTGACATCCAACTTTGGCTTGCATTTTAACATCCAACTATAGCTTGTACTTTAGTACCCAACTCTGATTTGCAACTTAGCATCTAGCTATATATTTCACTTTAGAATTATAGAATCCATGGTAGTTTTTTACAACTACTACCTACCATAGAAATTTTTACTTCTTTTATAATTTTTAGAAAACCCACCTACCATGGAGTTCTAACCTTTGCACTTTTTATAAATCTTGCTTCGATATACTTCCAAATTCTACCACCATTTTTTAAGTGTTCAACTTGCTTCAAACTTCAAAAATCTATATCAACTATGCATATTTAAGGTTTCAGACTATTTTTGTAACTTGCAAGTGTGTTGCATTTCTATAGTTTTTATCTCCAATTCAACATCATAAATTTTTTTATGCAGTTTTTTCTTCAATAAAACTTATATATCTAAAAAATATATAAAATTTATTATGCATTATAAATAATCGATTTATACTTTCAATTTTCCAAAATTATTAAAAACTACAACTGTTTTCTCTTTGGGGTTGTCTTTTTCCAACACTAATCAAAATTGGAGGTTTGTAAGGATAAATTTAAGTGTCTCCTTGAGTGTTTCAAAATAAATCATAGAATTGATCTATTAACCCCGCATAACTTTCATATATGAAAGATTAAAGTACAACAACCTCCTTAGTCCGAGGATTTATGGAAAATACTAAATAATCAAGAAACATAATTCACAAGGGAGTATGAATGATTTACCTATAAAAAAAGTTAGATGATGTCATGGGAATTAAATATCTTTGTGTATCTGATATTTTACAATTTAATCTTGTCAATTTTACAACTCCTGAATAAATATGGGATAAGTTCAAATATTTAATTGGTATAGTTGATGAATTTAAAATACTTTAGTTGGATTTCGAATTGACTAAATTATCTCTTGATGCATTTCCCTCTATTGAAGATTTTCTATTAAAATTCAAGTCTCTACTTTCTTGTTTATAGGGTTGTGGAAAAATAAAACTAGATAAAGAGTGTGTATGCATGGTCTTTTCAAATTTAAAAGGTCCTTATCAGGTCTTTTCTTCTACTTTCTTCTCTATCATAGATTCTCTTGGTACAAAATTGAATATTCTTACCTTTGAATAATTTTGAGAAAGAATCATGATAGAAAAATCTAAGTTACTCTCCATGGATTTAATCACCTCTTCCAAAATTCAAGCATTAGTAGCCCAAAGATCTAAGGGAAAAGGTAAGTCTTCTTAACAAACTAAGACAAAATTAGTTTTAGGAAATAAGAATAAATCTAAGTAGAAGAAAAAAAAAGATATGCAAGCCATATAATCTTCTAATTCAAGTAAGACTTCTTCCATAACACAAGAAAAGAAGAGGGCCATGTAATTTTTGTGGGTTGTAGAATCTTGGCATCAAATTTTTTCATCAAAGGATTGTAGCTTTGAAAGATACCACAAAGAAATACGACAATGATATTTCCAAACCTAGCAAGGCTCAAGAACTTAGAGCTAAAATTGTGGACTCTCCAAAGATAGATATTTGACTTGGGAGCCTCACATCACATGATTCACTCACATTATATTCTTGAGACTCTTTCTAAAAACACTACTTATATTACAATGGGTAACTCTACATAGATTACATTTTTTGGTTAGGTAGTATACAATTGACAAATGGTTGCATTGAGGATGTTCTCTTTATTCCTACATTTTTTGCTAATCTTCTCTATATATACTAGATTTTTCATATTGGGGATGGCAAGATAGTTGATTTCTCTTCACATGATGTAATTATTTGAGAACTACAACATCTAGATAAAAAATTATTCAATCCAAGTTGAGTATGGGTGTGGATTACATAGTTTTCATGTTTTTGATTCATATTGTGGTTTATGACATATTTCCTGTGTAAATTCTTTTATTAGTATTTGGCATGAGAGGTTTGGATATCTCAATTGTAGGAATCTTTAGCAATTGATTACATATGATAGGGTACTTGATCTTTTTAAGATTTTATGCACAAATGGATTTTTTCAAGGTTGTGTCCTTAGTAAACATCAGCAAAAAATAATTCCTTAGGGTAAAGTGCATCATGTTAGTACCTTGATGTGTTTCATAGTGACCTTGTGTCACTTTGAATTCCTTCATTTTTAGGATCCATATGTTTATTTTCATTCATGATTACTCTCATCAAACATGGGTGTAATTTCTTAAGCACAAGAGTGATGCCTTCCCCACTTTCAATACTTCCAAGGCATTCATGAAGAATCAATAAGGTTATCCTATTTAATAGATACACATAGATAATGGGGGAAATATGTGAACCAAGCCTTTTAGGATTATTGCACAAAGCATAGTATTCATCATCAAGTTTTGGTTCTCTATACTTCTCAAAAGAATGGTGTCACTAAAAAATATCAAATCACTAAATTGGAGATGGAAAATTTATGATTCAATCATGTCCTATGACCCCATCCTTTTGGGATGAAGCAATAAATTGTGTCAAATATATTTGAAACTTCACTCCCTACAAGGAATTTTGAAATATCACTTCAAATTAGGCTTGGCCAAATATCAAGCTTGACAATTCCTTCTTTAAGGTGTTTGGTAGTGAGGCTTGGGAATTCATATTGGATGGTCATTTTAAGTCAATGGAGATGAAGAGTCAACCATATATATTTTTTGGATATTGTTCTTAGATATGAATTCTTATCAATTTTTTGATCCATGTTGGGAAATGTGTCTTAACCTTGCTCCTAATGTTAAGATTACAAAAGGTGAGATTTTCAAGTGTAAATAG